>JASFDA010000093.1:2886-22242 GCA_036936965.1 Cystoderma amianthinum
AACCTCGGGATCGGCATTTCCCATCAAGGTGTGCCACACTTCGACGGCGCGACGTCTTTCGAGAACATACACCCAAACGGCACCCCTAAACGCGAAAATCGCGCAAAAAATAGTAAGCTGCTGTTAGTTGTATCATATTGTGTGGGACTCACTCTGCTAGGGAATCTGCATCGTCTCCAAACAGGTCGTAGAGCGCTTCCGGATCCGTTTCAGTGTCAAACTCCATTTGCCTTTCTTTCACTATCTAGATTCAGGGAATTTAATAAGTATGTATGAGCTGGGGGTTCTTGTGCCTGAGATGATCGAGAAATTAACACCAACCTCGAAACTGGCTTCCTGAATACGTCGCTCGATATCAAATCTGTGATTTAATGCATGGGTTTTAATAATCGCCACGGTGCGCGTGATTGTTGTGGAAGAAGCGGAGCGCTGCAAGAGTTCTGGATTGGAGAGAGCTGCTTCATTATAAGAGCCGGGTGAATGAAGTGGGGAAGCTGTCTGGGACATTGAAATTTTTGAGAAAGAATAAGATAGATAACTCCAAGAAAGAAGAAAGAAGGAGAAGGGAAGGTGGCTGGGCGCTGGCTGAAGCGCTGAAGAGTTGAACTTGACAAGACTTTGAGGCTGCGAACGGTTACTTGTCCGTACTTCCTCATTACAACCGATCTAGGACCCCGTACACTCTCGCTTGATCTCCTCAATACAAGTCGCATCCTCCAAGACTCAGAAGTTCGTCTTTGCGGTGCTAAGATGGCAGAGGAAACATAGCCAGACGAAACAATTATCCTTTGCCACCGTTACTTAGCCTCTAGCGTTGCTCATTCTTAAGTGGTTAGCAAAATGTGACACACGTGTACGGCTAGACTAAGCAACTTCCGTAAGTAGTAACCACGACGACGTTGTCCTCGCGCAATGTCCTTGAGGCTGAATGGTGAGAATAGATAGATGTCGTTATAGGGTTACATCGAAATATACTATTTGATACAGAGCAACAAATTATATGCATCTATGTTGTGTTCCAGCGAATGAGACTATCCGAGATGCCAGTTCTTTCCTATGAGCTTGACCACCATTTCCCAATCTTTGCAGCGCTATACCGAATGCTCTTCCCGATGCCCGCACTAGCGATACCCTTCAGTGTCTGAACCGTAGCAGGATATCGAACAATCTTGCTCATTTCTGTCACAAGTTAGACATATCTAACACAAGGTAACTGAATCATCGTACCGTCGGTAAGAAGATCAGGCAGCTTCTCGTCCCCCGCCAAATGGACCCAGAATGCGCTTTCATCTGCTTCCAGCTCCGCATTGGCCGGTGACACACGGGAATAATTATTCTTCATTCCAGTCAGTAGGTTCGACGGCAACTTCTTGAGATGAGCTGATCGAGCCCGGGCAGAGATATCCTGCTCGATCATCGAAGAATGTTGTGGCCAATGCACACCAGGAAGCCCCACTACGAGGCGGTGGTACAACTCCTTGAATTGTGGGCCCTGCTTCCGGACTATGTTACCGACCTTACCGCGATTTTCAGCAGGAAGCATCATCCGCGGGTCCCCACTATAGCTTATACCTGCTATTCGTTCAAAAAGCTGTATTTCCGAGAACTCTGACGGCAAAGTGAGGAGAGCCGCGCGTACTGCAGAGGTTAAGTTAACCTGTTGGGTCAGGCGCACACGAGCATCGTCCTTGATAATACGCAAGGGCTTATGCATACGTCCGGCAAGGTACAAAGAGCGCCAGTTTAGAAGATCCGAGCAGAGGTTATCCACAGTCGTGACGCCGTACTTGATCATCTGCACAAAAAATGTGTTAGCCGACTGTATGTTTATAGGTCGAATCGCGAGCCTTACCACCCCATTCATGGGTATATAAGTGTTAAACCACACGCCGGGACCAAATTCCTCTAACCGCGACACATAAGACGAACCGAGTATACGCGAGTGCAGCGGATAATGGCCAGGGTGTTGGTGCATGTTGATGGAATGGAAATGAGCCGGATGTGTTACGGCGAACATGAAATCTAGCATAGGGCTTTGTCCACTGTTCGATATGGAATAGCCATCTTGTTCGAAGACGCCTGATCCATAAGCAAAGGCATATCGAATAGGGGCATCGAATTTTGCGACTATGGATTCAAGTAGCGCTCGTGTGGAGTTGGAGACAGGCAAAAGCTGATTTCGACCAAAGGTCGGAGGTAGTTTGGGTAAAGGGGTGTGCTGATGTGATACTGCTGGTCTGGGAAGGGGGTAAAGACGAGATTTTGTAGGTTTAGGAGGAAGTTTTGGTGGAACAGGAGGAAGGTCTTGTGAGGCCGATGAAGGAAGAGATTCTGTTGTTAGGGAACGAATGACGACGGCGGGAATGGAGAGTGAACGCGGTTTACAGATTACGGTGACAAGCATGGCAGGGGTATTATTTGGCTGTAGAAGAAGAATGTAATGGGAGATGTAGAACCCAATCTACTTTATGACCAGGGAGAGCACGTGCCTTTGATCGTGGTCTGGTCCACGCCACGCGGATCCACAGAGTCTTCCATACCAGTCAAAAGTTCAAAGCCGATTGGATACAATCATATCGACTCGGATATAATCCATTTCAAATTCGAGTGGCTAGTCTGAAGGTACTGAATATTCTCGCTTTGAATTAATTCGCCATGTATCATTCAAAGGTACATCTCTCCGTGTACAAATTATAAAATACGATTCCCCATCTTTTCAAGCTAGAGTCGCCTGGAACAAGTGATTTTGCGATGGCGGATGCCTCTCCGATTCCATAGCCCACTATCAAACCCAAGTCAGGATACATCTAATTCATTTTATTAACGATTCATGGCTCACACTGCGCGAAATCGTCCCAGAGTTGCCAGATACCACCTGATCCTGCGAGTTATAATCTCTAAAGCTAGGGACCATTAATT
Organism: Cystoderma amianthinum; assembly: GCA_036936965.1. Taxonomy (NCBI): domain Eukaryota; kingdom Fungi; phylum Basidiomycota; class Agaricomycetes; order Agaricales; family Squamanitaceae; genus Cystoderma; species Cystoderma amianthinum. The sequence goes on from JASFDA010000093.1 coordinate 5,806, forward strand.
CTTGACGGCATAAAACAAAAACAAAAATCAACCAACATATAACAGAGGTTCCCATCTCTTGGGTTAACATAGGGATCGATCACATAGAACGACGGACGTGGGCCCTCCGTACAACAATCAGATCGAATAACCCAATATGTACCATCAAGGCTATCGCCAGGATTGTCATTTCGAAGGACGGCTACATTTCCACGGTAGCTCACGATACATGGGATAGACCTCGTCGAGATACCCACATTTCGGAAAACATATCTTCCTGGTGGTAGTTTCGACATGAGTGATTGGTAAGTGGAATTAAGTTGGGTAGTAGTAGTGCCACTAGGGACTCCTTTAAGTACTACTCATCCATTTATTCCAAATTAATCTTGGCTGTTCATCCTCCTTTCAGCAAGAAACCAAGGATAACCATCATCTATTCCAAATTGATCTTGGCCGTTCATCCGCCTTCCAGTAAGAAACCGAGGATAACCATCATCTCTATCGATAAATTTCCTAGTTGAATCATAAACGGTTCAGTTCCTGGACATAAGTCCCCGATCATGTGTCCATCGCTTAAAGTACTAAGTGCTTAGTATACGAGCAGGGGAAGAGAATTCCCAAAGCCCGCAGGCCTAAAGATCAATAAATTAGCTTAAACCGAGACAAATACATCCTTCAACTCCATGAAGACAGTACATAATCACGACACGCGGTCGACAGGTTCAAGAGGCATACTTTCCCTCCTATTGCGAACTTCCGTATGCACAATTCGCCTTCTATTTTGAGTATATCCTAAACTGACAGCTCGAGCTCCTACTTGATGTTGGTTGCCGTTATACTTTGCTCCGTTGAGTCCAGGGCTGGCGGGTTCTTCCGATTTCGCTCTTTCTGGGATAACTGTTGATTTTGACGAAGCCGACGGAGATCCTAGCCCTCCGAGCGCCCATCCAACTTCGATACCACATTTTATACTCCACAACCATGTCAGAACGAAGACTGGAGTGCTGATAAGGACGTTTAGAACAGAGAAGAGATCCGGGTATCGAGAAGGAGGAGATACTAAAAATTCCAGAGAGTGCAAACTGATAGCCGCAGCATAAACAATCTAATGTACATGAGCCCAGAAGTACTCGCAATAACTAATTAAAGCCCACAAACCATGGATAAAATTTGGATAAATGACTGAGGCCTCAGTTTCATTGGGCTGTGTCCAATGACTCTGTTCCATAGAAGAAGGGTAGCAATATACTGTACACCGAGACCGTCACGTTTTAGTAGAGGCCACATGCTAATGCCCTGTTAAAGACTAATCATTGATGCATACAGGAAAACTGACCTAAAAACAGCTGTATTATTGACCAAAGCTCCCCATGAGTACACGGCCGAGTCGATTGGGGCAGCAGATAGAAGGAGCGTGATAGGCATGAGAGGAAGTAAGATTGTTTTCTCATGAACTTGAAATGAAAAGAGAAAGAAAGACATTGAAGAGGCAAGGAGTGCATAAGGTAACAGAGGAAGGAATGGTGAATGTCCTTTATTGGCATCTCGGGGAGCTAGAGCTTGAGATTTGACTCCGGCATTAAGCATGACCATTACATTTGGCAAGAACCCAAAAGCAGTCAGGCTGGTAGATATCTTGACGAGGAAACCTGGGGTAGCCCAATTCTTCCATTTAAATACCACGTTCGACGCGCACCAAAAATTGGCAACTTTATCTTCGAAGAGACCACGTGCGAATGGAAATATCCGCGTTATGGGGTCGATGATGCCAGTAAGCGGTGCAAACGGGGGTAGGAAAGGCAGGAAGAGCAGAATAAATGTGGCGGACGTAACAAGGGCAAGATGGAAGAACAGTCGTGCACTAGCGGTTTTTTAGGAACAAGAGTACACAGGACATGATTAGCTTACCCTTCAGAGGGTCCCAGAAAGATGCATTTTGCGAGAAGATACGAGCCAATTGCAGGTGAATAGTAAAGAGCCATTTGTTTGAAACAAAGGCTTAGTACAAAGAAAAAGGCACCTAAGAGGTCCTGATCTCTAGCAAAAAAATTGATGGCAAGCAGAGTAAAGCCTTGTTTTTTGTCGTCACTGTGAAGCCCATTTGTGAAATAAATAAAAAATAGCGCACCAAGCATCACGGAGTTGTATTGAAAATGGCCAAAATCGACAAGTAATAACGCTGGTTGAAGAAGCAAAGTCAGTAGAGAAAGTTCCTGCAAAATTGGAGTTATTTTAGATCAGCTTTAATAATACTATAAATACCTGCGTTCGTTTTGACCGACTCCCTTGCCAAGTCCGCGCAAACATGACCAGCGCAGGGATGTAGACCATGAAATCCGCAAGGATAACAGACAGGCGCATGAAAACTTTGCTTCCCTCGGTTTCGATGCCACGAGAATTACTCAGAGCAACCCAGGATGGTTCGATCCAGTGAGCACTGTAATTTAAGTCAGATAAGTGTGTAAGGGCTATTACAAGCATACATTATCCCAAATAACCACGAAACGTATCCTGTTAGCGGAGGATAATCTAAACCCCAATAGTTAAGGTCATAAGTATACCATTGACGTGTTGGTAGATGAACTGTGAGTTCCATCCAGTGCCGTTGTGCTTCGTAGTCTCCAAACATCGGAGGTGTCTTCTCCCCTAAATGCGCAGTCGGAATCAAGGCTGATATATATAGTTTGAATTCTTACCAGAGTATGACCCCAATCCTATACAACACTTGACTAAACTGGACATTATTATCACACCTGGAACGACCCATTGCTTGATGCCACGCTTGTGCATCCATCTAATCCACCGCCTTCCTAAGGCAGGTTCTACCTCATGAATTTCCACATGCAATGTCGACGTCTGGAGAGGCGACCCTGGACCATGTTGTGCGCGTTCTTTTTCCATCTGAAAAAGTGTGCTGAAGCTCGCTTGGCGGCCGATTGACCGTCGAAGAAGGTTGGGAGATGACCGAGAGAACCTGCGATCACTAGATATAGACAGAGTAGGAGAATCGGCACGAGAAGAAACTGGTGAAAGCGGAGGAGTATTAAGCCAGTGCTGACTTGCTGAGCTCTCAAGCAGGTGGCGTCGAGGTGTTGGCGCAATTATCTCAACATCCCTTTGTGTTCTATAAAATAAAATACAATGAAATAAAGCATATTGAATTTCGACTTTATGAATGAGTATGATAGGTACTTAGGAGGGTGTCCTGTTGTGGAATGTAGGGGTGATTCTGCTCGTGTCGTGGACAAAGGACTAGGATTTGTGTATGCTTGTCGTGGATTTAACGAAGAAGTGCGTTTGCGCGACGACTGTTTCCAAAGAGCTTCTGGAGGCAGAGCTGATAGTTCATCCATGGATGTTTGTGAGGAAAATGAGAACACCGCGTCGGGCACTGGGATGATCGGTGACAGTCGGCAACTCGCTGATACTAATAGATTTATCAGACTTCTGCCAAAGTACAAAAATTATCTCCAAGGATGGACGCAAAGTAAATGCTGCAGCTATAATACTTATCTACATTTGAATTCGAATATCCTACTGTCAAATTACTACCACCAAGTTCTATGTACGTCTTTCGCGCACGGGACACATGATTTGTCTTATTATTTATTTATATAATTACTTAGTCCACCTCTTCACCTTCAATTACGACCTCGCCGTCTTCAGAGAACTTGAGATTCTTCTAGGGGAGGATAAGGTGTTTAAGTCATAATATTGACTTGACTATCGTAATAAACGTACGACATGAGCAGACGATTTGCCGACATACTTGGTGTGATCTGCAGCATTTTATGATCCACAAATGTAATGCAGTATGATAATTCAGAACTTACATCCGTATGCAACTAATTCGCCTGCGGGATTGGTAAAATCAATACGTGTGTACGCTAATGATTTACCTGTACATGAGGTGAGCAGTTTGAACGAATATCGCCGCGTGCGGCTGTAAAGATAACGGACCCAGTCCAGTAAGTGTTGCCTTCGCGTGCAAAGTATCGCCAACCCGACCTGCTGGACGAACGAATGATGTTCCTATGTCAGTCGAAACTCCAGTCATGTAATGACCTTTTGTCGCGACAGCGAGAGAACCAAGGGTATCTGTGAGAGAAAGAACGAGGCCTCCATGGACTTTGAGTTATATCAGTTTTATGTACAAATATCGGCATATGGTGTACCTGTCTGTATGGGCTCATCAGAACGAGCCGAATCAAAGAATTATAGTTCACACACCCCCACACGGTTGGCTGTCGAACACACTTTATGAGATTGAAGTAAGGGAAATGATAATGGTTCGCACTGTTATATTGTTCGACTTTGAGGGATGCCTCCACTACGCCAGGGGTCGCGCGGTGGATGACAAGCTACAAGAAGTGGCTCATGTCAACGTTAATAAGACTTTTCGTCAATCCGACGCACATTGGGAAAGCACTGCGCGTCATGTCCTATTCACATGTCCTGTAAATGTGCGCCAATTCTAACTTAGACCAGGTCCCGAACCTTTATTTTCAATGAATGACCGCCAGACCTATGGACATCACAATTAGTATGTTAATATTGCCGCATCATAGCAAACTTACCCTTTGGGTAAATCGCATGCATGCTGCCATCTTCGTCTAGCCTCAACGTTCACCGTTCAACACCTAAACTGAATATAAACTGTCCTGAGAATTTTGCCCGGATAGCGATGTTTGTGAGGTAAATTAAAAAATAAATCAAAAAAGGCGATGAATATGTTTACATAATATAAAAGAGTCCAAAATGAGTTTCCTTCCTTGATTATTCGGAAATTTTTTCAGACGCATACTAATAGCACTGAATTTCAGTAAATTTTAATCCTTGAGATAGGGATCTTCAGCTAACACTTACTTAGTACTAATACCTACACCGGTCAAGTGACGTCGAATTTGTTCCTTTACCGTAAAATCACAAGGCAATTTTCATTCTACAAATAAGCTTGAACGTCAGAGTTGAACTTGGGACCATCACTATCTTCCCGCCATCATATACAAATATGCGCATTGACCAAGGTTTTCAACAGGTGAAGTCGATTGCTATTTGTAATATTGGTCTGTTTCGAGAGACTAGCGTCGCAAGGATAGATTCCCTTTTCAGAGGAAAATCCTTATGTTGCCGATCCCGTGCTTCCCTCCCTGTTGAAGCGTACCCTTCCTCTAAGGTATAAGTATACACTTGTATAGGTTATGTCCTGCTCATCGTCATCCAAGTGTTTTGCAGGAAGTCGAGCCGGACCTTATTCGTCTGGGTGCCGACGTCATAACATGTAAGGACGCATCGTTGTTGGTGTTCATATCTTAATCGAGCCAAATGTAGCGATACGAGAACTCGGAAGTGGGAGTAAGGTAAAACCACCAACACTTATCCAATACGACCAATGGGGCCGCAGAGTGGACGACCTACAAACCAGTGAAGCTTGGCGAGATCTCAAGGCTTTAGCCCAGAAAGAAGGTCTCCCAGGGATATTTTATGAACGGAAATACAAAGAGTACAGTCGTATTTATGGTTTCGCCAAAATTTTGCTGATGGTTGGCGACACACATGAGGTAAGTATTTTCTTTATTGCCAAGATTTTCTAATAATGGTGCCTTAAGATATTTTGTCCTATGAGTATGACTGATGGATCAGCAAGGGTTATCGAACTTCTCGGAACAAATGAAATGAAGAATGAGATCTTGCCACGTCTTATCAGGTCTGTTCGATATTGCGAACTTCGAGAACGCGCGTAACATACCTACAACTTTGTCTACAACAGTCGCGATCCTACTTTTGCATTCACTTCCGGACAATGGATGACGGAGGTATGCCAGAGTTGTTTAAACACCGTTATAAGGATTTATATCATTGTTTTACCAGCGTCCAGGTGGTTCCGACGTCTCACAGACGGAGACAACTGCCGTTCCTACTGGTGTTAGTCAATTGGGTCGCCAATACACCCTGAACGGTCTCAAATGGTTTTCAAGTGCAACGGATAGTGAAATATCAGTTGGATTAGCTCGCACCGGCGCGGCGAAGGACGGATCAAGAGGATTATCTCTTTTTTTGATTCCTCTACGCATCCCGCTGCTTCGTGTTCCCTCCGACCCTGTGCCTTCACCCCTCAGCAATGGAATTTTCATACACAGACTGAAGAATAAGATTGGTACACACGCTCTGCCGACCGCTGAGTTACAGCTGGAGTCGACCGAAGCTTACCTACTTGGTCCTTTGAATAAGGGTGTAAAGAATATTGCGCCTGTGCTAAATATCACGCGCATTTGGTCCGCCACAACTTCGGTTGGTCACCTTCGCAAATGTCTTGCCACGGCTACTGCATATGCCAAGGTGCGAACTGTGGATGGCGGTAAGCGGCTTTTACAGGATGTACCCATCCATCTTGCCCAATTGGCATCGATCAATATCCTATACCGCAGTTTGATACATTTTACATTTGGTGTTGTATCTCTCCTTGGCAAGGCAGATTGCAACATGGCCACACCTGACGAGCTAAAAAGATTGAGAATACTAACACCCGTGGTGAAAGCATATTGCGCGGAAAAGGCAACAGCGGCAATGGAGGAAGCAATGACTGCATTAGGAGGCGCAGGTTATATGGAGGAGAACGGATTTGGTCTAGCAATCCGTGATGCCTTAGTTGAGAAGTATGCGTCCCATAAGGTCACTCTACCTTGGCTCACATGTCTATATGTAGAATTTGGGAAGGAACAACCACAGTTCTCTCGCTTGATCTAGCAAGGGCTGCTCAAGATCCCGCCACTATGACTGCATTTGTCTCGGTATGCCGGCCGGTTCTATTTATGTAAGATCTTGCTTACATGTTCTGTAGTGGGCCCAAAATGTCATTGATTCTGCTCCTCCTTCATTAGCCGAGAAGACAAGAAAAGCCATAGAGACTGTGAAAACATCATTACAAACGCTTGCTCAATCGTATCATTTACCATTACCACCGTTGTTGCCAAGGCCAGCTCTTATGCTTATGGGTACCATAACTTCGGCAGTGTATCTCTTGGAACATGCAATTTGGGCGCATATCCAAAAAGAAATTGGAAGCGACATCCACACGGAGGCCTTTAGGCGGTGGGTCCTCGAAGGAGACATGGAAACCCTCACTATAGATGTTATTCGAGCCAAGACAAGCGATAATCAACGTGTCTCTGTAAATTCACTACTCGTTTTTGGTGTCACTTTCAAGCCAAAGTTGTAATTTTCAATGTATCTTGTACGTCGCATTGGCAGTAAGGTATATTAAATTTCGATACTATGAAGGAGAATAGGGGAGAATATGACATCTAAATGCCCCGGCATCAGCAAGGCCACGGAATGTAAAAGGGTAACTTACCCAAGCATTCCACGACCACCCCACCCTTTCCGTGGAGTAAGAGTCAAGAACAAGACTTTTTCGTCCCTTGAAATCCTAATAGTGATATTTCGCTTGTTAAGCAACATTGAAATTGAGCGCTATCATGAAGACGATTTCGAAGATGAAGGTAAACTTACATCTTCGCTTGCCGCTACAAGGTCAGCTAAAGATTGCATAGAGGTAGATGTGAAAGATGTTCCATCGAGTTGACCAAATTTCACAATAAGATCACCCTGCCTAAGGCCCTGCAGTCATTTGTCAACCAAGTTAGCAGCTTGCTGACGAGAAAATCATACTGCATCCATGGCCGGACTACTAGGTGCGACTCCGTCAACTTTTGCAAAAGGTTTCAAGACTGTGGACGGCTTGGCCTCGGGCGAGGCTATTTCCGCAAGCGAAGGATCATATACACCCTGCAAAGCCTTCGCTATTGAATCCATCACTGAAGCAAGATCGTTTCGCAATTCAATAATCCGTACTCTTGCACCTCGCACTGCATATATATCTATATCTGCTCGGGGAAAGCCCTCCGTGTCCACTAAAAGCGATCGCATATCACAATTATTTGCTTTGAGAATTGTAATCTGCACTTCGATCTCTCCTTCTATGATAGCTTTTTTCTGCATTAGTACACGCGCCTGTTCAGCAATGGCACCTTGAGAGGCTGTGAAGACCATTTGATTAGATAGAGGACAGAGTCAAGGTGAATTGAATGACGTTTGCACATCCGGGCCGAGAACTATGCTTGGTTACACTTTGAAAGTAAACATGAGCAGATTGATGACAACACTTTTACGACGTGTTCACTCACGGTAACCAGTTTGAATTAGTACTCATGCCGGTCGGTATTGAGGCTTGGATTACACAAATACCACCTATTACCCGGGGATGGCTAGCACTCTCGGTCCTTGTTAGCTTGGCTGTGGTGCGTCTTTGTATGAATATATCAAGTTATCAACATCTAACTCTTTCAGCAATGTCAACTTGTCACACCCCTCCAGCTGTATTATAGCCCTAAGAGTGCATTTGTAAATGCTCAGGTATGTGGCCTGTTATCTTGCCTCAGACATAAAGTTTATTTTCACAAGCCCTGGCGTGCAGTGACGAATTTCTTCTATTTTGGACCAATTTCTTTGGATTTTGTGTTCCACCTTTTCTTCTTGTAGGTACTACTAATTTCATATCGCAAGTCGCATTGATTAATTTTATCATAGCATGCGGTACAGTCGAATGCTCGAGGAGTCCTCATTCGCGAACCGAAAAGCCGATTATTTCTGGTTATTGCTTCAGTCATCAGTGATGTTGCTTGTAATATAATTAATACAATTCATTGGAACTTGCCTGATCTTTGTTTCAGGCACTATCTCCGTTGTTTAATCTCCCGTTTCTGTCATCATCTCTTGCCTTCGTTCCGATATATTTATGGTCACGGCGGCACCCATCTACGCCAATTTCTCTATTTGGACTTCTTACAATTACAGCGCCTTACCTCCCTGTTGCTCTCGTGGCTTTCTCTTGGATCTTGAATGGCACTTGGAAAGCAGCCGCAGGAGACCTTGTGGGTTGTGCTGTTGGGCATATTGGTTGGTTTATGCGGGATGTTTGGACTCGTGAAATGATGGGTGGAAACACGATAATTAGCGAAGCTCCCGTTCGCCTGTGAGTTATGCCATTCTTGTCGAACAAACTTTTACTTAGTTGCGCAATAGGAAGCGATTATTCGGAGATGTATAAAATTCCTACCAGTTTCATAAGCAATATAAGTTGTATACATTTTTTTAAATCGATTTACTCCCGCTCTAGAAATCCATTCAGTAGTTTCAAGACTTTTATTAATTTATATCGATTATTGGGCGTCGCGTCAACGTACCTAATCCCCAATGATGGTCCCGGTTGTAAGATCTCCTGGTTCCTCAAGGCCTCAAGCCTTACCCAAAATTTCGAACAATATACGGGCCTCAAATGGATTCATTCGACCGGGTAGCCTAATTTCATATTCTGTGTCTGTTGGAACTGGATGAAACGCTTCAGATTACGTGTTTAAATTTTCTAGCGTTCACTCCTATACGTAGCGAAATAAGTAAATTACAGATATTCAGTAACCTAAAGAATAGGATTACATGATTAAGGCCTACATAGAGTTTGGTATTCGGGGGGTGGCTTAATCATCGTCTGACCAATGAGATACTTCTCCGGCTTCCATAACCTTCGACATCGTTTTCACTCTGCGATGAGAAGGTTTAGACAGACTGGATGGTTGAAGACGGTGAGAAGGCTGAATCGGGGGGAAAACATACTGCCCCTTCAGGTGCTTCATTATTCGATGGAGTTCGTACTGCGCTATCTCCATTGATGTGGAATTAGCCGTCGGTAATGGTGGCGGTCTATTGTAAGTAGACACAGGGCGTTGAGGTGCCGGTGGTCTTAGAGCAGGTATAATATCACGTAGTCTGACGAAATCACATTCCCGACCAATAAGGAAGAGTAAAAGGATGACAACAGACACGCCCGATATTATAGCCTGAGGGAAGAAACCGATTGCATCTATGGGAAACTTATGAGTGAGATCTGCTATTGAAGGTGTCCAACTTTTATTACCAATCAAAACACCTATCTCAAAAATCTTGAGTGAAGGCTACGACGTCAAGGGAGATTAACGTACCATCAAGCCCTGGGGCATCTGGCATACTATTTCGGATTTGTGGTATAGCGACCAATATTGCGCCGCATGACACTAAATGCTTAAGAAGATTCCCCATTCCAGTGAGCCTTCGAGCAAGCAGGACGTGGGCAAGAGTGATGTGAGTAAGCGTCCAGTTAACTCCAAAAAGGAGTAGAGTGTAAGTACGCGCTGAGCTCGGACGACTGACACGAATGTCAATATCACGACTTATCAGACTTTCTCCGCTGGCAAGGATAGAATAACTCTCCATATCTACCGTCTCGATATCGAAGCTCGAGGTAGTATCTATTGTGGTGGCTTTGCTAATATAAAGCGTTTGGTTGTTGCTCATGGCGCGGAGAGTACTTGACAGCATATATGTATCAAATGGGTATAGTCGAGCTTCAGGAACGTCAAGGACGTGATCACTGTCAAATTGAACAAGATTTTGAATGCTGCGGGGTGTTTGGAATAAGTTACAATCGTGCGTTATATGATGTACTTATACTGACTTTCTGCGATGACCGCTATCTTTCTTGTACGGAATTTGAGCAGGGTCATAAATTACAGCTGGTTCCTTCGCACTACAAATACAGTTGACATTATTGGCCATTTAGAGAGTGACAAGAGCCTCACTTATCAACGAATATCTGTAAAGCACTTGTAGGAAGGCCACAAAGGCTACTGCCATGTGTCCCTTCAGAACCAGGTAGAAAGGTTCCCGCTCCACAAGAAAGAATGGACCAGCGGACTGTCAGGGATGGTTCATCTACGTCAACGTCGACACTTTCGCCAATAAGGACAATCTATAGGTGAAGGGTGAGCATACAACATAATAATTGTCGTCAGAGTAGCCTTACTCCAGGGTTTGTCTGGGAAATATTGTTCAACATCTGTTTGAAGTTTGGTTCCTCGACATCCGCTCCAATGAAGGAAAGAGAGATGGACAAGACGAAAAATATAGATGCAACGAGGGCGAGAATTACGATGGTGGACCCAGAGAGAGGAACACTGATATTAGACGGCTGAGGTTGTCTTGAAGAATCCTCCTCTACAAAGGACACTTTAGAACGGCTGATGCTCTGGGAATTTGTACCTCCCATGGGGAATTGTGGTTTGGCCAGTCCGAGTTGTGTACTCGCCTCGGCAGGAGTCAAGTGAAAAGAGCGAAGACGGTTAAAAGAACGGTGAGGGCGAAGGAACGGTGGGACTCGAAAAAACATCAGAGTAGCTTGGGTCTGACGACTGAACTAGTATATTCCTTCATATATACCTTCAATGGAAGCATAACAGAAGCCCGCGACTTTAAGTCCAGTGATCCAGATAAAGCGGAAAGGTAAACTAGAGGTCGGAATTCATTGTCAGCATTCGTTTACATAAATCTAACCAACCCCGCCTGAGTCTATCGGACATGCCTGAGGTTGGCGTTCAAGTGGATTCCCCTTGAGTAGCTTATTCTAAAGTCTGACTTTGAACAGTAGGTACGGAGCAAGCATGGGGACCTCAGAGTCATAGGTCGTTACCTGGAAAGTCTGGCAACAAGCTTTGAAGCTTGGTCATGACAAGTAAAGCAAATTGACTTTTTCCCCTCAAGCGTTGTTAAAGCGGCTGGTCACGGCTATCAGTTGCAATTTGACAGAATATATGACGCTTACACTGCGTAAAAAAGTATAATTATTTCGTCTTCATTGAGTAAGCAAAGCTCGTAGAACTTGAATTTCGTGGAGAGGACCATACTCGTCTCCCTCTGGTCCCAGAACCATCAGAATGCGGCGTGCTAAATTCAAGAAACTCCGAGCCTTCTCCTTCAAGAAGTTCTCCTCTTCCTCGTGAATATCTGGTCTACTAACAACCTCGTTCCATTGTGTTTTTGCTAGTTCGAGTAGATGCATGCCTTATTGCCAAATTAATAGTTCAGTGTAGTGAGAAAGACGAAAACAAACCAATTTGTGGAAAATTTTGCGGATATATCAAGGTGTAATAAGCCAGAATAGAGTTGCCGGTATCTAAAGCTTCCCTGTATCGACCCTCATGTGATGATTTGCTGAATATTTCCGAAAGGGTGGCCAAGAAAGACTCGTGTAAAATACCATATAAGGAGTTTGGAAGTCGATAAAGTGATGGGCTTGGCATGGTAGGACCAGGGTAGTCGGCAGCGTGGACAAACTGTCGTAGCTGTGTCGTCAGAGAATTCAGTGCTTCCAGATCTGTTGGTGGTTCCGGTAAGGGCCCGATAGCTTGAAGGAATAAACACGAGGAGCATCTGCATGCGAACCCATATGTTATCTCGAACACTTGCTTTCGTGATTGGATTAAAGCGGGATCAAGGTAAGACAGACATATCTAAATAAGATTATTTGGTTTTACATATAGCACAAGGATTTCCGAGCCATACCTCCTCATGAGGGAGTATGTCCCGAAGAGCGACAATTTCCATCATCACCATATTTCCCTGAGAAATAGTATATTTTGCGACAGCGTTCGGCGTACACGAGTGATTGAATAGGCGGCTGGCAAGAGGAAAGATACCGTGACCAAAAGTTGTCATGTGTGAATGGATGGCAAAATTGTTGTTGCCAAATCGTGCATAAATTGACTTGATTAAATCAGCTCGAGCAAGGGGTACTTCAACGCATATAGGAGGGACATTCGGGTGGGGGGCTGGACCAGGAAGGAGAGATAAGAAGATGGAGATAGGCGATAGAGGATCACTACTTGGGATGAGATCTGTTTGTGACATCTGCACTACGAGGCATGATAAAAGGAGAGAATCCATTTTCTCGTGGGGCGCTAAAGCTTGATATTCTAAGGAAGAAACAAATTGGTTGTAAATCTTACAGATACGCTTGTGATGTGCCTTCCATTGCGCAGTTTGACCTGAATTAGATTAAATATCGAAGGAATGGTAGATAGGTTCATATTCAGCACACATTGGACATCACAGTACCAGAATGAGGCACAACCGGTACATCTTTGGAGAGACGTCCCTTTAAGAGGTATGTGATGGCAGTTATCACACCTCCGAGCCTTTTCAGCGGGCAGCAGAACAGATGTTAGGGTAGGCACAGAAATAATGTTTGAGCCTTGCAAAATTTTGGTACTCGCTATAACTTCATCGCGAGCAAGCGGATGAGGCCGAAGTTCTAGCGTTTCTAAATTCGACACGAGTAGATGAGGCATAGATGAAATTGAGGGGCTTTGCTTTGCTTTACTAATCAATGAGCTACATAATGTTTTTACTTGATTGTATTGAAGGTTTCACAAGAAGAAAGTGGAAATCGTTTGAGATACTATGTATAAGGTTGTAACTCGAGGACTCATCGAGGCTATCTAAGCTTCGCATTATTACATAGGGGAGGATGATAGAATGCTAATAAATAAATAAAGTCTTTCGGGATTTCTTCATGAATCCCAGATAGCCCCAAATGCTGGGATGCCCCTGCTCATCATTCCGTACACGATTTTCTGGGTCAATCTCTGGTTGGAGATAACACAAACGGCCTCAGCGTTGAATTCCTTGACCAGTCGATATGTCAATTTGACCATATCAGGCTTTCCGTGGACCCTTGTGTCTGCCAATTAATGGGCCTTCAGTGCTAATTCCTATCATGAAGAAAACTCGCACCATAAACGACAGCACCGGGGGATGCATCTAAAATAGAATCTACGAGTCTATCACCAAATGTTTGCCGAACATTAGGGGAAGTCCACAACAAGCGAATAGGGATTCTTTGTTCCAAGATGCATGGGGCGCACGGCCCAATGCCTGACCCAGTGGCAACGAAAACGACTCGACGGAAGAGTGGCACTATGCGGAGAACACCGAATGTAGGAATGCCGCGAACCCACAACTTAGTAGGGGGATTCATGATTTGTTTGGTCGTCCAATCACCAGCTTTACTAACGACGAGGGAGTAGCCACTCATTCCAGGTTCAGGTACGGTGGCGAATCCATGCCATTCCATTAGAGGATTATCAGAAATACGTGTAAAACTTCCAGCAATAGGCGTCACTATTCTGGCCATTAGGATCGAAAATTATTTTATAGCTGAACAGCGTACCATAATCGAAGTGCAGCCGAACAGCGTGATTCGATAAGACCTCACTTCGAACGTTGACTTTGCGTAGCCTTAGCCATGGGAGGATGATGGAAGCTATATTACATCAGTCCGGTAGTTCAAAGTGGTGGTTAGGCAACTCACCAGTCATTAACACAACTAGCCAAAATGGAGGGGAACGGATCAATGCTTGGCCTAACGATTGATCGAATGCTTTATAGTCGTTCGTTAGGAGTATGAACTGACGAGGGGATTAAGACGATGTGTATTTTCAGCTATTCATTGGTCATACCTGACACCAAACCAAGGCCGTACTAGTCCATCCAAGGAAGCGATGGGTCATTTCGAATCTGTTGTGGAATTTCGAGCGTACGGCAGGGTGTGCAAAAATGACAATTCCAATAAGAAATGTCAGGATACAGTAGGTGACAGCAACAGTGGCAACGGATGTCTGAATGAATAAAAGTTACAATAGTAGGTGGTGTTTGATGAAGTAGTTACCTTGTGGTCCTGCACCATCTCTTTTGTAGCTTGCCCAGTGAAAAATGTCAGCCATACGACCCCTGAAACAGCACAACCAGAATGAAGACCTCCAATGTGGTAGACTCTGGCGCACACTCGGCGAATTGACAAAGGCCACCTGATAAATAGTTAGTTGACTTCATGAGAGAGTAAGGCAAAAGCCTTACGAGGAGGGAATGGAACAAAAGACGTTGAAGAAGGCATTGATGACATAGTCCTGACGCATCAAAATAGCACAGAAGAGATTGGCAACGACTATTCCTCCCAGCTGTTGTGCATTGGTTCCTTTAATGGCCACAGATATAAAAACTGCCATGTTTGTTACGAATACAATTCCGAAAAGGCGTCTGTAAAGGCTGAAAATATGATGACGGAGGTTCCGTATAACCTTGGGTTGACTTTTCTCAGGTAAAATGTCGTCTTCGTATCCTGACCAGGCATAGTCTTGTTTCTCGAGAGATGAAGCCTCCGAATCACTATCTGCAATGCGAGATCCATTTAAATTTGATAGTTTTTGTGGTTTATCTTGGTATGAAAGGGTAGGTGGAAGGTCGAACGTGTCACCTGGGACGATGATAGGCTTCCCGCTTAAGATTTCTAGTGCAGTCTCTTTTTCTTCAGAAATGGTGGGCTTCATTGATTCAATAGCTCGTTGTTGAAGAATACGTCGATCGGTTTTGCCGTTGCTACAAGAAATATCAGTATTCGGATTGTGTTTTAGGAGCAGCTGGACCTACGGTGTTTTTGGAAATTCATCAAGGAATAAAAACTTTGTAGGAACGGCATAATAGGGTTGAACCTTCGCCGCTGCCGCACGTACTTCATCGGACGCAATTGTTGCAGGAGTAACAAATCCCCACAATTCACCATTTATGAGGATCGCAACAGCAGCTTGTACCCCAGAGCAAGTCTAAACCATTGCCGTTATTTAAGATTTTACTCGAAGCTATCCATGACGTACTTCCATAGCAGAGGCAACACCATCCAACTCCACACGAAAGCCCTGGAGGTAATGTCAATTTTGACAGGCATTGGAACGCAAATTCATTTACCTTGACTTTCACCTGGTTGTCTATTCTCCCAAGATGTTCTAAAGTCCCATTTGGATGCCACCGCCTATACATGAGGTATTTGAATAAAATCTCCTTTCATAAGTTGTGGACCAACATACCCAAGGTCGCCAGTGTTGAACATCATACTTCTAAATGCCGTTCTTACTGCAGGTACAAAAGAGCAAAGAAGGAGCCTACCCATTGTTCATGAAAGGATCTTTCCTATATCGCTCGTTGGTTTTGTCAGGCAAGTTTACGTACCCGCGTGTGATGCCTGCACCACCAGCCCACATAATACCAGTAGTCCCAATGGGCAACGGCTCCATGTTATCGTCTAAGATATAAACTGTATTATTTGGGGTAGGCTTTCCAATGCTAAGGAATTCTCCTGGTGTGTAAAGGTGCATTGTATTGACGATAGTGATCTATGAGTGCTACGATTAGTGCTGAAAGTAGCCTACTGTATGAGTAGAAAACGAACCTCCGTAGGACCGCAACTGTTATAAAATTTGACTTTTGCACCCCACGAGTCCGCAAGAGCTAATAGGTGGTCAGCCTAGACATTTTCCAGATGAAATCTTTGTACCCTTTGGGCACGGTTCGCCAGCCACTGCAACATATTTGACTCTTGGATAATCTGACGGGTCATGCGGAAGGAGCATAGAAGGCGTTGCGATGACAACGTCAACTGTTTTCATCACAGCGCGCCACTCTTTCGAAGTTTTACCGCGAAGACAAAGTGTGCCTCCATTGGACAAACAACCAAGAATCTCCTAATCAAAAGACAGA
>JASFDA010000093.1:25791-36395 GCA_036936965.1 Cystoderma amianthinum
GCAGCAAAATAAGAAAGCGGTACTGATCTGAAAAAAAAACAGCACGTACATAGTTTGTATCTCGGTTGTCTTGTTCTTGACCTCAGCCTTTTTCAAATCCAACCGCGCTCTAGTGTCAGCCTGTAAGCTGATGGCTCGAATCTCGTTATTTAAAGAATCGCGCTTGGCCTCCAGTAAACGCGATTTATCTGTTGTCTCTGCGAAAAACACTTCGTACTTCGCAGCTTTAATTTCCTGTTTAATTCCTTCAAGTCGCAACTTTTTCTCCTGAATATCCCCCTGAAGTGCTCGTAAATCCGATGGCAGTGACTGCTGCTGTTCAAGTTTCCGCTCAGCAAAATTAATCGAGGATTGCCGTTCCACCTATAGAAACAAAATCAATATGATAGCAATGGGAACCTATGCAAAATGAGTACGATTTGATCGCGCAGGTGTTTCTTCTGAAGTTTATGACCTTCTACTGCATTATCCAGCTGTCTGAATTTTCGATTATATTCTTCAGTTTTGGTCCTGACGTCGCCCTGGGTGTACAGTTGCTTTACTAAGCAAAATCGCTATCAAACCACGCACCTGGAGTTTCTCAAGTTCTGTTTTCTGTTTACGTTGTACATCCCCAAGCTTGGAGAGAAAATCGAGAACCTTTTCTCGTTCAAGAGGGGAATGGTTGTAGCCTTTGATACTATGCTTCTCACATATTTCATGTATCAATTGTTCACGCTCTGCAATCCGCTGCTTTTGGGCCTATAACAGCTAATGTAAATGTGTAAGTAATTGAGGTATTTAATTTACCTCAGCTTCGGCTTGAAGACGACCATGCTGAACTACAAGCTCTGTATGAAACTTTCGGGTGCTGACAAGTTCATCCTCGAGATCCTGCTTCTTAATATCTTCAGTCCTCTTCTTTTGCTTCTGAGAGTTAATATGATCGTCAAAATGCTGCAATCGTGAATTCAATTCCTCATCGGTGCCTGGAAGGCATTTAGAATGTAATCGACGAACTTTCGTTTCTTACGCACCTGCAATTTCCTGCATGTTTAATTTGGCTTCATCCAAGTCAGCCTTGATTCTTGAGGCCGTCTCTTCAAGGTTCTGAGTCGTCATATAGATTTCTCTAAACTTCGTTGCGTTTTCGTAGAATTTTTGGTTTGCTACTGCCATTGCATTATATTCTTTTTTGATCCCTTCATATTCAACTTCCTTGGATGCGATATTGTTGTTAAGTTCCGTAATCCGGCGTTTGAGTTTGTCTGCGTGATCTTTCTCTCGAGCGAGGCCAACTAGACGCTCTTGTTCGGCTTTAAGTTCTGCAACACGGTCCTTGCGTAGACTCTTAATAGAGTCCAGTGCTTTGGTATATCTTGATGCAGTGCAGGTCATTATTTATTCTGGGCGATATAATAGTCAAAAAACCTTGTCGCTTCAAAAATATCATCGAATTTCTTTTTGAGTGCTGATGCTTCTGCAAGAGGCCAATAGGAGTCTTCTTGATGGCAAAATATCACATTATCAAGGACTGCCTTTGAAACTCCAAGTAGCTGTGGAATTTCGGCATCCATCTCTGCACACTTCGTAGATATTACTCCGCGCTACACAAGGTCAGAAGAAAAGCTAATAACCAGAACTCTACGACTAACTTTGCCACCCTTATCTGCGTTGCCATCAGCTAGTCCAAGAACGCTCTCCAGCGTTTTCATGGTCAAACCCGAGTTTTTCTTCACTGAGACACTTAAATTTCGAATAGCGAGCATTCTCGTTCCGTTAGCCGCATGAAAACGTAGCTTAACTTGAGCTTTAACTTCCTTTTCATTCGCCATTTTTGGATCGTGAACAAATGCGCCACCACGAGTGTTCGCTGGTTGGTCCCCTGTAGTGGCATACTTTAAACACTCGATTATAGTAGTCTTTCCACTGCCATTATGGCCAACAATGACGGTCACTGGAGAAAAGAATTCAATAATAGATATTTGCTTGTCGTCGAACGACCGGATGCCACGAATTGCTAGCTTATTGAGGGAGGCCATATCTGGGAGCTTCAAGGAGACCGGGCGTGTCACTATGTGACGAGTCGCGTTTTCGATGTGTGTGCATATTTAACTAAATGTGTAAATATAAAATAATATCAGGTCCACCAAGGCACCTGGCAAACCATCATGCTTTCCCTTGCTCGTCTGTCTACTAAACGCCAGTATCCCTCCTTGTTACGATGCTTCGCGGAACTCGTACCGCACCGTGGACGTTTAACATCAAGCCCAGCAAGTAATTCTTCTGTTGCTGTCTTCAATCAAAAAAATGCAGCCACAACAAAATACAAACACAGGATAACTGTTAAAGAAGATCATGGCTTATATGCATTTTTCAGAAGGAAAGAAGGAGAAGATCTGCTTGGTGATGCAAGATATGATGTTTTTGAGACGCCAGATAAGGCTCAAGTACCTACAGGTATGTTATATAGACAATGACACTCTAGAAGGTATCTAATAGTATGTATCAGGGCGTGCCTGGGCGGCTTCAGAGCTAAGACTGAAAAGCTTTAAGGACCTCCATACCCTTTGGTATGTAGCACTGAGAGAACGCAATCTTCTTGCCACTCAGAAGGAAGAAACTCGAAGAATGGGCGTAACAAACGAAGCATATCAGGTGTCCGGTGATAAAGTCCAACAAGTGAGTTTTGAAGATAATGTCCATTGAGGTTTGTCTTAGTACTTACAGTGTCGTAAAACCATGGCGCGGATAAAAGCTGTACTCAATGAGCGAAGACTAGCTTACGATGGTGCCGTCAAGATTTTAGAGAAGCAGCAGGACGAAGTGGAAACTCGCAAAGTGCTGGAGTTCCAGATAAAACAGTTCAAGCAAGAACGCGCATATTCGCGCAGACGAGCTGCGTACCAAGAGGCAAAACGTGCAATTATCTCCATGAACAAACCAATACCAAGCGACATTGAATCTAATGCCACGGCAGTGACGCGCTAAATTAAAACTAATTAGTTGATATCTCAAGTTAGATAAATGAATTATTACAACTGGCTATGTTGAATTTTTGTGACGAAACCCCAGACGGGCTTTATCCCATGCAACCATGTCAGCAGAAACCCAACAATCTTTAACTTCAGGCTCTGCATATGCTTCCAATTGTCTTCTCCACCTTCGAAGTAAATATTCTATCGCGCCCACATTGCTAGGAGCTATACTGGTAGCATTTGTGTGAAAGGTGAAACGCACGAAAAGGAGGAATTTTGGACGTGTTGCAATAGGCTTAGATTTCACCATCCGCAATCCACTGAATCAGATGAGGTTTATCTCTTAATGATCTAACCTGTCACGTACCGTCTATACAATGCAAGAACGTCTCTCTGCAGACCAGAACGCTTCACAGACATAGATTTTGATGATGTGCAATGCAATTTGGTTCAAGCCAAACAATATTATCAACCTATGTAATACAGTACCTGTAAATTATTTGTAATTCGTGTTTATCACCTGTTAATCAACCGAAGGTCGTTCAGGTGCCTAGTAGAGCTACCGCCATATTCGATAAACCTCTTTATGAAATCCTTGTCAAGGCCTGCCACTGTGACTATATATTGGCCTTTACGCGTTCACGAGTGACTGGTTACATAAATTAGTATGAAACCCCGAAGGGTTGAAAGTAACCACGACTTACACCATATATTCAAGTACAACTAAGAGGTCAGGATACGGCATGCCATTTCTGTCTCGTACTATAAGGAACCTTAATACGCGACGCGTTAGAAGCCGCTTAGTGGGTTCGCATCTGGGCAAACGAACCCACACCACGAGAACCGACGCGAACTTGAGACTTGATCCTGCAGCATACTGCAAGGATCTTGTGCGTAAAAGCGACTATGAATCTTATCTCATATCCAAGTTTTATCCCCCAGAGCTGCAAAATGGCTACTTTGCCATCAAGGCTTTTTCAGTGAGTCGATTTCGAGTAAAGTAGTTTTGTAATTTTGACGGGTGAGATGTTCCACAGGTAGAGCTAGCTACGATACAAGATCATATTTCCAACACCTCAATTGGAAAGATGCGAATGCAGTTTTGGAGAGACGCTGTCAAGGGAATATCAAATGTGCGTTAGTAGTTGATTGTCCGACCTTTTCACTGATGCGACGCGTAGGGCAGGCCACCACACCACCCGATAGCCATGGCTCTGCATGAAGCCTCAAAGACAGCAAATCTCCCTGCATACCATTTAAAGAGGATCGTTGACGCTCGTGTACGTTTCTATTACCGTTCATCATTAACTCGTACATTGAATTTACTCCTTTTAGGACGCTGAACTTGATACGCCCATGCACCTTACAATTGATTCTTTGACATCGCATGCCGAAGCAACGTCGAGCACTGTTCTTTACCTTTTACTGTCACTCTTATCATTGCCCTCAACTACACTGTCTCATGCTGCTTCCCACCTCGGTGCTGCTCAAACTTGTAGTAATCTCCTACGTGGTCTGCCTTTTCATGTCAAAAATGGACGAATGGTAATTCCCGCAGAAATTACTGCCAGAAACGCGGTCAATCAGGAGAATGTGTTTAGGAATGGACCTAATGCACAGGGCCTTGAAGATTCTGTCTTTGATTTTGCTACTATAGCCAATGATCACCTGATAACATGTCGAGCTAAGTTTCGTGACGAAAGTGACATGGGAGGACGAGTGCCTTTAGTGGCGATGCCTGTTTTTCTTTCTGGGGTATGTCTTTACGACTGGATTTCTGGTCAATGCGGCAGTTGAATATGTGTTGACAACAGGTGCCGGTTGCTAACTTTCTTGGAAGATTAGAAAAGTATAACTTTAACGCCTTTGAGCCAAAGCTACAGGTGAGAGATTGGAAGCTTCCTTGGCAGATATGGACCAGCTACCGGAAAGGGCAGTTTTAAATTAGCTCCAGTATAATATTTCAATGAATTACTGTATATGGTGACTACATGACTAAAATAATTCGACTCCGTCCGAATCTGGGTGTCAGAGATCTCAGAATGTGCTCTTCTTGGTTCTTCCACCATTAGTCTTCACACTAAGCACTTTTTCCATCCCCTGCTTTCTCCCACCAGCATATTGCAATATCTCGTCTTGCCGCCGCGCTAAACAACGAGTAGCCTCAATACATAACATTCTGGATTTTATCAAGAAGTCAGGTTTCCTCCCGTCACCCACGCGTTTCGCCTCACTCTTATGGACCGTCTTTGTGGTGAGCTTCGCTCATCCTCTCAATCTCCCTACTTAGTCTCACGGAAACTGTAGACGAGATAGTCCAGTTGATCTTCTATGAGCTCACTGACCCGAGCCCCCTTACACAAGTATCTCGCCGTTTCCATCGATTCTCGCAAGACCCTTACGTGCGGGCCCACTATTTTCTTGCTCACTATGGTCCATTGGAAGCTATATATCATGCTCTCGGTCGTGGAAGAGTGATGACAGAAAGAGTTTTTGATGTAAGTCAATGTGTTCTATTTGTTCCTATGTCTTACTCGTCCTGTTCCTAGATTCTTCTCACTAGTGGGGCCAAGCTTTCAAGATATCTTATACAAATTGCTATTCATCACTACTTCCACACCCAGTCACATTTCATCAAATCACCATGGGTTCGAACAGTGCCTTTGCGAGTATTCACTTATTTTTTACAAAAAGCAGAAGAAATATATGGAGACATTCCACATGGCAAGGTAAGGGATTCATTGCCTATTACTCTTATCTTGCTTCTAATCAATATAGGGAGAGGACGATGGATCTGTGTTTTCTCTTTTCCTCAAGGAAAGCAGGTTTCCGCCTCAGATGAAATCTGTCAGTTGGGAAACAATCAAGGAGATCCTGGAAAATTATAATGTACGTGTGACCTCATCTATATATTACCAGTGACTTCAATATCTTTCCATAGTTTATTCCGTTTTCAAATAAAGTGAGAACGCCTCAGTAATGCTTTTCAAATATATTTATGAATCCAATCAGGATCCTATCATGACCCAATTTCCCTTGGCTTTGGCAATTGAGCCACGTCTGCTTCCATTCGCAGTATCAAATGGCTTCCAGATGGATAGCAAGGTATTTTTGGAACCTTTCCCATATGTCGTAACACGTTGATATAGTGTACAGTATCGCGACTTTGTTTTTCGGAAAATGTTTGAAAGACCAGCTGCTTCAACCGAGTCCCGTGCCGACGATATAGCACATAACGTAAGGGAGTTGTGTCGATTAGATCCCATGTATGTACATCATTGAAATATTTTCTACAGTTTCCGTCTAAGCTTAGTTTTACAGGATGTTTGTTACACGCACTGTTGCTGCTGAAGTATGCATGGAGGCGAAAACTAATGAAGCCGGTTACAATGCCCTGAAGCTGCTTGATAAGTCAGGACATCTTCGATTTGAGCTTTCGTGAGTCAACGTGTGGGAATATTTATACCACATATAATTTATTTTGCACTCGATATAGATCTATGGTTGAATCCCTGTTGAAGGTATGGCCCGTTAGAATGGATCATCCTTCTATGTTGACACCCAGCTGCAAAAGACGTTTTTGACTACGCGTTCAATATGCAATACACTTACAGGAGACTGTCTACGGTTCCTCTATGCCGACTTTCCTTCCTCCGATCCTACAGTTCGCCTTGTTATACTTGTCATCATCTTTATTGCCGCTGAAAATCTTCATATGAATCCTGCTACCATCCAAGGAAAGTTGGACGCATTAAATCTGACACCCATCACAAGAAAGGATGCTTATAATGTACTTGTAAATCCGTTCGTGGAACGATACAATGCACTTGTGGAATATGCTCAACAAGAAATCGGAGAGAATGAGGAGGGAACTAAAGGTTTGGCATATATTCAGATTAGGTCATTGGTTGAAGAAGTGGCGGCAAAATGTTTGGAAGTGGCTTGCAAAGTATGTTCATTTCACAGTTTCATACATTTTTGTGCACTGACAATATCTCCAGGGAAAGCTGTTAAAAAAGTTGTATGACGGCTTCCCCTTTCTGCACACTATGATCATGAGACCCTTTGTTGAGAAATATCAACTACAGTTGGAGGATCTGCCATCTTGGGAGGAAGATGAAATTGCTTGTCAGAGATATGAAGCGAAGTTGTCTCGCGATTTCATGCGCTTTGGTATCGGTGAAGTGCACTCCGTGGAGAGTCTCGTGCCTGATGAAAGTGACGATGACGTGAAAAGTGAACGTGACGACGACGATATTGACCATGATATTGGTCATTCAGAAGACCGACTTGAGTTACGCGGTGCACAAAGTGCTCTAGGCATGGTCGTGGAAGCACAAGAAGATGAGGATGCCACGTCAAATTTGGTAAGTTTTACTTTTTAAACACCTCAGGCCACGAGGCTCAGGCATGGAGTCGTTGTCTTGCGTGTTCTCTTCTCTTCTTTCATATCAGTCATGTCAAATGCTACCTTAGCGCCAAGACTTACCGTCTTTGTTCTCAATAGGGCATTATTACTCAGGAATCTCTGAGTACCATGATTCGCCACGACGAAGTCACGCCAGTACGGTCACGGCGGCGCATGTACTATCCTCTAGGTGTGTTTGGTGATTCAGCAGGTAAATTACATTACCCTCATGGTAAGGGCTCTATCCCCACCGTCAGCTATCCCTAATTTTCCCCAGACCCTTTGCACGTTGGACGGTGGGTGAAGTCACAGTTTGGCGCAAAGAGCAGCATAACCGCCATTTTCATGACCCACGCCGTTATTAACGACAATTCCACGGTATGTGCTCGCTTGAGTGACTTGAAACCAGATCCTCATCGACGGGTGTGATATAAGATACTACACTGCTACTTGACGGCGGACGCCAATCAAACAAATCTTACATCGAGCCATGTTCCAGTAACATTTAAACACTTCAAGATGCTGGCACGTCTTGGACGAGCGCCGGTAAGACCTAATTGCTGTCAAACTTGTTACTTTGATATTCACCTTATCCAGCATTACTATGTATATCATGATATCGAGACTGGGGCCGAATTCTATATGGATGAGAATGATTACGCGTCGAAGACGGATGCAGCTCGATGCCTTGTAGACAGCAAGGTGAAAACAGAGAGTTTGCAAGGATCTGTTCCTCCCTTTTCGTCTATTCTTCGTGGAAAAAAAAGACCTCGTCGATCGACCGCTGTTGCCATCCGATCCTATGCAGTACCTGACTCAGATGATGATGCCATTGTCGATGACGGCGGTTTTCCGGGCCAGGGCGAAGGAGACAAAAAGAAGAAAATGAAAGATAGCTCTCTCCAGATGTGGGTAAAACATTTAGCGGAATTACTTAAGGAGGAGCAGCGCAAGGTTGGTTGGTTTATTAATACTGATTCAAGGTCTCTTATGCGTATATTTTAGTATAAGGAAAAGAAGAAACAACTTGAGCGAGTCACGGAACCAGGTGTCAAACTTCGTGTAAACAAGGTTAGTTTGTTTCCCCATCCTGCCATTTGAGTTAATTTTATGCCCCCTCAAGACGGAATTCCTAAAGTCCCTCGGGAGCAATTTACGCAATCTTCGCAAGATTGAACAAGAGAAACGGTTGAAATACTTTGGTCTTGAGGAAATTGTGGACGATTACAGTGATGACGATGAAGAGTACACTGCTCGCCGCCCGAAGAAGCGACGAGGAATGAACGCATAATCTTAGCATGGCTTTTCTTTTTTCCTTACCCATCTCTACCATCTCCGAGGACATCAACATTGCATCAACTTCGTTTCGCATCATACATCATATACATATTACACCTTATTATGTTCTTCATAGCATCATGTCTCTGCATATATTATATTTTCTCGGCGAAGTCGACAACAATATTTCAAGTCACGTATCTGTAACGAATATCCCTATCACCTGACCGGTGCTTTTCTTGGGAGGGAAATACCCTCGAGTCTTTTCCTTCGTGAATCAATTGCGCGCGTCTTCGATTCTCTCGGTTCATCCAAGTCGACAAGTAGAGGGTAACAAGAATAGCGAAGAGAAGGTATCCAATCGATATGATGTGAGGGATACGGAACTTATGTGCGTTCAGGTTGGGTCTGTAAACCAATACACTGTCCAAAAGGTTTAATGATGCGTTCTAGATGAGAAGGGTCCGTTTACGCACCCAGCGATTGCTCCTAAATCTCCGATCGTGATTTGCATAGCAACAGCCACCGCCCGCTTCGTCTGCGCGGAGACATTTTCACCAGGCCAGCTGCAATCAACCTTATTCACCGGAAAATGGTCCGAGGAAATAACTTATCAACTCACCTCAGCAAAAGAGCATTCCCTGTATAAACGCCAGCAGCAGCGAAATGTACACCCACATATTGCACGCCAGCTGCACTGATGTTAGGTATAGCCCACTGAATCGAGAACGAGACAACGTACGTGCTTGACCTGTTAAAACTATGATATACCCTACAAGGATAGCGACATGAAATATGTGTGACCGTCATGAACCGTAATATTTACCAATAATGGCTACTCCCGCTGCGCCGACAATAAACGGGGTTCGACGGTCAAGTTTTGCTGAAAGCCATACAGTAATCCAGATAGACAAACTCGCTAGCGTATTCGGAGGAACCGTCAACCTGAATATATATTGTTAAAATCGTATTTAAAAGGAGAGATATCGAGTTTACAATTGCGCTTGCCAACTTTGGAAACCAAGTCCAGCTATTATGGTTGGCTAGCCGAGCAACGTAGCTTGTTCAGAAGAGTAATATGAGAGGATATGGTGCATACCAAAAACAAGCTTAATGAGTATAAAACAAACGCAAATCCTTGGAAAAGCATAGCGTATCCCCAGACAAGATGGTCTGTTAATGCCTGCCTCACTTGGACCCATTCAAATCGTTCAATAACGCCAGCGTCAGAATCAGCATTAAGCCTAGCTAATAACCGTTTCCTTTCCGATTCGGTCAGCTAAGAAAGGGGGGATCCAGGATTAATTAAGTCAGTTTTAAGTTTTTAAAAAAAGCACTTACGAATTTAGCCTTATGAGACCATGTGGGAACGACAAAGTAGGCGACCAGAGAGACAGCTACCGTTAAAATCCCTTCCATAATGAAAATCCTACTTTGCAAATCGGTGTCTAAGTCGAGTGTCTGCAACTGTGTACTGACCATGCCCAGCCACGTCTCCCATCAATGCCTTCCATTTTCCCAATAACAAAAGCGAGTATGCCTAAGCATGGTAAGTTCATGTATAAGTTGAGATGCATTAAAGTACCTCCAAATGCGCCGGCCAGAGCGGCGCCGCCGAAAAAGATGGCTACACGCCAGCTGCGTTCATGTCTGCGATAATAAACGGAGAACAAGTAAACAACTCCAGGAAACAATCCCGCTTCTGTCATACCCAGCACTAATCGACGCGAAATTCAGCAATAACCACAAGATGATAGATATAGATGAACCTACAAAATCGTACAGCAAAAAACCCTGCTTTATTCTTCACAAGCCCCTGGCAGATACTAACCATACCCCAGATCAATGTAAGGGTGGGCAACCAAACCTGGGGATCCAGACGCTTTAAACTGAGTAGAGTCAATTAGTGAATGGCAGTATCTTCATGACCAGAAAATTGTACATAATCTTGCAAAGGGTCG
>JASFDA010000094.1:0-36255 GCA_036936965.1 Cystoderma amianthinum
ATTGACTTTTACTTTTGATTTTGCTTTTAAAATGCCAAAGTAATCTGCAAGGTGCTTGTGCGTAAATTAACACCATGTTAGATATCCGTACAATATTTAATTGAAATTTGAGAATTAATACAACCGTGACAACGCTTCGTATATGAGTGTCACCAATAACCCAAAAAAGAGTGAACAAAAAAACACAACTGTAAACACTAGACGATAATCAAGCCTTATACAAGCTCACTGCTAGATAGGATGGTGCGCTATGGATGGTTAAGGGGTTAGGCAGTTAGAAACAAAGATGACCAGACTGACCCTCATGGTACCCCAGCGAACAAGTACTTCTGTAATCTTCGTTGATAGAGACTGTAAGCACATTGTACAAGTCAGATGGTCCCTCAATGGATTGAGTGCATTTTGTAAACTGTGCGCTGAATAATCTAAAAAATCATATTTTGTGTAGATTTGAACTGGCAATAAGGTTACACAACATACCAGCATGCATCTCCCACACGAGGTACGCAGACGTCATTGCCCATTCTCTTGTTATACATGCTTGATCAGCAAATGTACATGCATGCACGGGTGAGTGGATCCGCGGTGCGATTAATAAAATTTGCTTTAGAGTCTCATTGCGGAACAGGTGGAGTTTGAAGAGCCGATTGATATACA
Source organism: Cystoderma amianthinum (assembly GCA_036936965.1). Classification (NCBI taxonomy): domain Eukaryota; kingdom Fungi; phylum Basidiomycota; class Agaricomycetes; order Agaricales; family Squamanitaceae; genus Cystoderma; species Cystoderma amianthinum. The sequence continues at coordinate 658 of JASFDA010000094.1, forward strand.
GCGCCACGATCCGCTCTGCGTCACAGTCAGAAATTAAATAGAGGGGGAATGAAAGTAGATGAGAAGAGCAATTCACGGCTAGTGCGTCCAAGTCGTGGTAGGACGCTAGGGCGTAGACATCTAGTGGAAACAGGGGTGCTTGAGACAGCAGAGTGGTGTACAAAAGGTTTCCTGGAACGAAGTGGTCCTTAGGTTTGATCCCGTAATCTGGCATACGGTCTACGGCGATAATGAGGGTCTGTAAGGCTGGCCAAATTGTAGCGCAAGACGTCCCGTAGATCATGTGTAGAATTACGTCCAGGATTGCTGCGGGGTCGTGGACATCCAGGATGGCGTGTTTCAGGGAGGGTGAAGTTAATGGCATGCCGGCTAAGGTTTGAAAGGCGTTTGTGGACGCACATGTAATGATTTCGGAATGGACGTAGAAGAGGACTGTGTCAGATGTTACCAGGACTACATCAGAGTTGGATGTAAACGCCCCTGGGAAGAAAGCAGTGGATACTGTGAGAGCGCTCGCACCATCATCATTATTAAAGCCTTGTGAAGGATATTCTAATGAATCCTGAGGGGGGAAAACTGTTGAACATAAAGAAATTTTTAAGGATGTGGAGCAAGTCTACCGTAGTCGTTTCTGATTGCGGTGATAATGAAAGTTCAAATCGGGGACTCCAATCATATAGCTCGGGTGTTTTTGGAAAGGTAGTGGGCTCAGATTCAAACAACTCAATTTCTATTAATTCGGATTCATAGGATGGAAGGGCCACTGGCAGAGACGCCTGACTACGCACAAATCTGCATCCACGGGTTGGGCATGGCAAGTGGGAGATGAAAAAAACCGGGGAAAGGTAGCGCTTGAGGCTATCATAAACGCAGCTGTCAAGGTTTTTATCCACGAAAAGAGGTGTGCGGTGGTGGATTGTGTTCTGGAGTCGACATGAGTTATTTTTACAGCAGGTTGTTCACGTGTTGTACTTTACGTGAACTTGAGTCAGGGGAAAACCCTTGGGCCTTGGCCCTTGGCATCAACACGACTTCCGGCATTAATATGAACGTGGACAGACGTGGACATGCTGTGCTCGCTTCCGTTGTTCCTGAGTCCTGACGTTGATATAACTTTCTCATAAAGTCGTCATTTTCCAGAGATTCTGGCTTTCGATTTATCACTCGCGGGGGCCTGCATCTACACCCAACCATTATGGAGGATTTACCTAGTCCACCATCTTTTGAAGAACACATTGTCACTCTCAATGCCAAAGGAAACAGTAAAATCACTGGTGTCAGCGTCTACTCTGGTCGAGCAGAAGTTACGCGTCTCTTCAAGTTTTCCGTCACGACAGGACAAAATCAAGTGAAGATTAACGGCCTTCCTAATGTTCTTGACGCCGAGTCACTCAGGTGCGTTTCTTGCTCTACAACTCGCACATTGAAATTGACATAGTCATTATTAGAGTTGAAGGGAGGGGTGCAGCGACCATTCACGATGTCACTGTGAAACCCATTCGAAAACCACCCCCTCCAACATCGTCTCAAGAGTTGAAAGAACTCCACGCAGAGAAAAAGACTCTACAAAAGGCCTTGGATCGAAGTAAAAAGGCGTTGAACTCCCTAGAGACATATCTTACTTCTCTGCATACGGAGAACGTGACCGTTTCAGACCTTGCCAACGTTATCGACGGTTATGAAGCAACGGGGGAGAAGCTCGACAACAAAGTGTCCGACTTGGAAGAACAGATAATCAAAGTGGACCAAGATATTGCAGAAGAGCTCGAGAAACTGTCAGGCCAGAGCTGGGATGATCGGCTGAATATGCGAGCTACCATTAGTGTTTTTGCAGATATTGCCGGTGAGGTTGAGATTGCTCTCATATACGGTATGTATCATTTGTTCTCTGTGTATATCGATCTAACCGTCTTGTGAAAGCGGTCTCCGATGCGACATGGAGTGCTGGATACGATATTCGCGTAAATATGCAAACGAAAGAAAAGCCCGTTACACTAGTCTATAAAGGTGCTATTGTACAGAATACAGGAGAGGTAAGTCCTTCTTGTAGTTCATAACAATGCACACTTATCTCATCTCATAATTAGGACTGGAATGATATTGCTCTGACTCTCGAAACAGCCACGCCGACTTTTGGACAGGGCATCCCGAGTCTCAATATCTGGTCCCTATCAGTTTATCAACCGCCGCCTTTATTCACCTACAGTACTATGCATAGGAGTTTGGGCCCGCCAGGCTCCTCAATCAAGCCCGCTGCCCCAAGTGTCGGTGGGAGATTCAATGATGACGAGTCTCTCAGAGAAAGAGAAAGAGACAGGAGTGGACCACTTCCGCCACCACCAATGGAATCTAGAAACCTCTCCGTCTCGTCAAAGGGCAACATTAGTGCTACCTTTGACGTTCCCGGAAAGATAACTGTTCCAAGTGATAATGTTGCACACAACGTAACGATTGCAGAACTTCAACTCGATGCAGTGATGTCTTGGGTATCTGTCCCCAAGAAAGATGCAAAAACACACCTTAGCGTCTGTATCCCCTTCTTTCTGGCCTCGTTTTATTCATTCATATGCCATTCTTAGGCAAAAATCAAGAATGCATCTGAATATACTTTACTCAGTGGTAATGCCAGTGTTTACGTGGATGGAAGCTTCATCTCTCGATCTGATGTACCAAGCGTAAGCCCTGAAGAAAGCTTTGATTGTCCTCTCGGGTAAGTGATCCGTTAACACCTAAATTTCCTCTGATCTAACCGAATGATGTAGCCTGGATCCATCCATACGCATCACCTACCACCCCCGCAGCAAAAATAAGGCTCAGACTGGCTTCTATAATAAATTCAACAGCGTCACTTTCTCACAGCGCGTCACAGTGTTCAACACTAAATCCATCACTATCGAAAAACTGAAGATTATCGATCAGTTCCCAGTTTCGGAAGATTCTCAGATTCAAGTAAAGCTCGTGAGCCCTGCACTGACGCTTCCGGGCAAGGACAACACCGTCGGTGGCCCCAAGGTTCCTGCTCCTCTCCCAGTCAGTAAAGGTGTTATTGCGCAATGGGACTCTGCCGATGAAAACGTCGAAGATGTAGAGGCGCTTGGCAAGGATGGGAAATTTAATTGGGTGTGTTCGGTTCCTCCTCAAGGGAAGCTTAATTTGCTGTTGCAGTGGGAGGTTACGTCACCCCTCCGTACAACTATCTATTCTCTATAGTTCATAACGATGCACGCCTATCTTATCTCATAAATAGGATTGGAATGATATTGCTCTTAGTCTCGAAACAGCTACGCCTACTTTTGGACAGGGCATCGATATCTAGTCCCTATCAGTTTATCAGTCACCCGTGTTCGCATACAATGCTATGCGTAGGCGTTTTGGGGCGCCAAGCTCCTCAATTAAGCCTACTTCCCCAAGTGCTATCTGTGTAATTTTTTCTTACCTTGAGGAATCTTTTCTTCTTTTTGGTTGGCTTTCAAAAATTCGTCTGTCATTTTTTTGTATGGAGTTTTGGGTAGTTGATTATGCTAAAAGGGTAGGCGCCTGGAGAAAAGCACCCCGTGTTATCCAGTATGCTTTTATTACTTCAGTGGTGCCATCGATCGCATCGCCTTGAGAAATTTCAGAACATAATCGTGCAGTATCAACAGTAAAGTAACTGGGTACAAACCAGGACAAAATCACAGGCAAATTTTTTGTTTTTGTTTTTGTTTTTTGCTTGGTGTGACACACATTATTCTTTTTGTAACAACTGTGACGACACTCTTTCTATTCCTACCACCATCCACACTTTCACCAAAATTGACCCCTCACTCTCTGCCCGGATATTTATGCATAACATATAACCAATCTTACGTGCGTACTGTCTGAAACCTTGAATATCTCTCAGATACTCAACGTAAGTACAATTACATAAAACTCAAACAAAACCACAACCTGTATTGCGTCGTCGCGACTGGGATGCAACTGATGGCGATTCTCTCCTTTGGGCTCTGTTTGGTTCATCAGCGGGTAGGCGAAATGTCCCGAAGCACATCTTGAGGAGCGTCTTCAGTATGTGCACGGCGTATCCAGCATCGTTTGCCCTCCCACTGTGTTGCGCTTCCTCCACTACTTTTTCTGTGCTTCCTTTGCGGACTCCGTTGTGGACGTCATAATAACGCGCAATCGCTTTGGTGATATTTGCCAGCCATTTCTCATTGCTAACCGACCATGGTTTCGACGAACAGCATTCTTCAATCAGTCTCTGGGTCACATCCTTCGACTGCATGTATTCTTCATCAAAAATGTACTCGCCCGATTTAGTTTGCTTTCCCCTCGAAGTAGTTACACAAGCGTGCCCAGTGAATACCAAACCGTACTTCTCTAACTCTTCGCAGTTTGTCGTCCACCATGACTCCATCTCGGGTGTCTCGTTTTCCAGTCCAGTAACAACTACGACAACGGGGACTTTTTCTTGGCATATTATCCGGGAGAACAGGTCGTAGTTGACCTTCAAGATGTCACGATAACGAGAACCGCGTACACAATACACCAGAAGACTAATCCTGTCTTTCAGGTTGAAAACGAGGTCACGCAGGTTGTCCAGTGCTTTCTCGACCGGAACTGTCCCTTGCTCTCCTTCGTATAGCCCCGCAAGGTAATCGAGGTTTCGTTCAATCGTCTAAGAAATTTATCAAAAACGAAGGCCATTGAAAATCCATATCACAAATAGTTAGCTTACCGTATTAAACGATTTCGAGGCACGGCGAAATCAAATCCAGCAACTGGAAAAGCGGATATTTGATCATGCAAGTCATGGAGCTTCATTCTTGACTCTCGAATGGCCCCGTACGTGTTGAGACTTTGGGCCGTGAGACCAAAGAAACTGCCATACTGAATAAAGCCGGTGAGGGTGTAAATTTTCGCTAGGAAACCCAGAGATTTCATCTCTCAAAACCCCAGCTTCAGACTACACTCTAAAGAGAAATGCAATTAAGGCTTGAGCAGCAGAAGAACGAAATGTACTCGAGTATACGAGCCAACATGGAATCATTATTTTCCCAGGTTGAAAGACTCCAAGCTTAACAAAGCCTTCGGTCCATGCACTAAACAAACATCAACAGGTCTAATTCAGTATTTTCCTTCGCCCACCCGCAACCTCCAGTGAAGTGATAGCTGCACCAAACATAAAATCTCGTGTATATATTCGGGTGAGCCACACAAACCTCCCAAGACACAGCTGCACCTGCTACAGTCAATGATGACCCAGTGGAACCGGCACTCTCACGCACGCTCAAGCTGTCGTGAACATTGGTGTCGTTATGCGGTGATCTGCTACTGCTACCGGTGACGTGTGTCTACATTGAGTGGGTCACTACGTGCGAGTCTACGTCATGCCTGATTCTGTTCCACCACCAGATATCCAGTCACCAATCGTCACCACTGAAATATCCCATCCCAAGTGTAGAGGAGGTTCTAGTGAATGATCCAGTGTAGTGGTGAGTAATATCATATTCTCCGGGTTTCTTTGGTACTGATATCGACCATCTTGCATGTTTTCTTTAGAACGTTCTAATGATCAATTAAGACTAGCATGATGCGCTCCAAAGATTTTGCTAATGCTGGCCTCGTGTTTCTTCACCCTGACCTCGTGTTTCCTTTCGCCAACTCCCGGCCACCTTTGATCAGATAACAGATTTGACAGGGAGAATGCGAGACTAAGTGAAAGCCAAACTAACTGCTCATAACTTCCTTATAACCCTCAAGGTACGAGTCTCTCTTGCGGTATTGAAAGTATCAAATTTTCCCTTTACAGAATACAAACCAAGGCCTCAGCGATGTACATCAAATCTTCGTATCCTGATCCGCCTAGTGTGCCGGACTGTAATGCCTACAAGGCGCTTTGGAGTCGATTTGAGCAGGGAGCATGGCCAGGAGATGTTACACTTCATATCGAAGGCAAAAATGGGAAGAAACACACCTATCAAGAATTCCGCACCCGCGTTGTGCTATCTGCGACGGCACTTGGGGGGTCTGCTTCCGAAGGATGCCTTGGAATTCGAGGCGAGGGCGAAGAAATAATTGCAATTATCAGTGCTAGCTGCTTGGTAAGAGAGTTTTTTTAGTACTGAAACTCTGAATCTACTCTCCTTTTAGGACTATGCTGTGCTCATTCATTCGCTACTTCTTCTTGCGACGCCCTTCGCTTTGTTTGATCCCTCCTGGACACAGTCGGAACTTGAGCATGCCTTGAAGTTGACCAAGCCCACGCGAATTTTTGTCGAGGACCAACTCCTTTCGATGCTCGTTCCAGTTGCAGAGAGCATGGGCGTCGCACTAGAAAACATTTACGTTCTTGGGGATAAGATCGCCGGGCGAAGAACGTTTGAGGAGATAGTTGAAGATACTCGTTTACGAGCAATAGCACGCGTATATTCTCGCACTGCTACGAAGAATACTCTCGCCTGCCTTATATTCTCGAGTGGGACGACTGGACTCCCTAAAGGTATTGTAGGATTTATCTCATCGATTTATAGATGCTCACCTTGCCTTCAAGCCATCATGATCTCGCATGGCAATATCATCGGTAGCCTGAATTTGGGTCCGCTTCGTGGTAGCAATGTCAGTTTTCCCCTTCTTTATAGTGATTCGGCTAACTCGACACCTATTACAGATCGGAGGTGCTCAAGAGCATCAAGTGCCTGTCCATCTCGCAAGGGTAGCAATGTGCTTCATTTCTGGTCTCCATTTATGTTGCTTTCACCCATTTGTCGAACCCATGACCTGCATCATTGACATTGATAAAACCTTGGAAGTTGCGCTAGACACTATAGCAAGGTTTGTTCTTTAATCATCCAGGCCTACGAGTTGCTATATTTTTATTTATCTTGGCTAGGTATCGTGTCACGGTTGCCCGCTTCCACCCATCCTTCGTACAACAACTTGTAAATTATCCCAAGCTTAAGGATGTAGACTTGAGTTCTGTACAACTGGTGTTATCTGGCGCCGCGCTCTTTACACCTGAGCTTCTCTCGAAGCTGGCCACCGTAATGCCTCAAAAGTTTGATTTTGGCCAAGGTAAGTCCTCCTTCGCTCTGTACTTAATGCACACACCGAGTTACACTGTTTTATCTTCAGTCTATGGGATGACAGAATCGGTTAGTTACGATCGACAATAAGGAAAAGTGTGTTCTGTTAACAAACATTATACAGTTTTTAATCACGGTCATGGAGCCTCAACCTATCATCCTAGGTGAAACAGAGCATCTTGTACCGGTAAAATCCGTGGGCACCCTTTTCCCTGGTGTAGAAGCACGTCTCCTCAGAGACGACGGATCCGAAGCAGACGAGGGTGAATCCGGCGAACTGTACGTTCGGAGCGAGACTGTTGCTTTAGGTTATTGGAAAAACGAAGACGCAACACGAGAAGCGTTTGTCGACGGTTGGTTACGTACCGGAGACGTATTTCGAGTGGACCAGAGTGGCTGCTTTTTGTAAGTTGACTTGGACCCCGCGTTTAAGCAACTACGACTGATGTGTTTCTCCGTACAGCATCTCAGCCCGGGTTAAGGATACATTTAAAACACCTACAGGCTTCCAAATATCTCCATTTGAGATCGAGGATGCGCTTCGCAGCGAACCTCAGGGTCTCATTTCCGATGTCGTCGTCGCTGGTGTTGTCCCTCACCCCAAACCCGACGATGGAAAGATCCCGCGGGCATGGATTGTTTTGAGCGATAAAGGAAAAAAGCTAGGCGCCGAAGCTGTCATCAAGGAGCTTGAAGTCTGGTATCAGAAAGAGCTCAGTATTCAGAAATGGCTGTACGATGAGATTGAGATTGTAGATGAGGTAAGCATGACATTGCTTTTCGATGAGACTCGTGTTGTGAATCTTCTATGTAGATTCCCAAGTCGGCATCAGGCAAAGCGTTAAGAACAGTATTGCAGAAAAGGTATGCAGAGCGTATAATTGAGAAAACAGAAAGTGAGAAAGCCTAAGTGTTGAATTTTGTAATTGTTGTTGTTCCTCTTACTAAATACAAAAAATGCGTATAAAATTGATTGACCCTCACTTGTTTCACCACCGTGAACCTATATATGAGCCAGTAGCTCTGCCCTTCACCATCTTTACTTCAACCTCAGGACAAGCACCTTGAATCCTATCCCTGAGGAGATGCCCAGTCACTGTCTCCGTTTCTACAGCCCCCCCGTATTCATAATCTAGCCGAATGATTGGGGCACCATGCTCGGAACGCCATCGGAGTAGCGAAATGAATTTCTCAACATATTCCGGGGTTTTCACCATTCGAGGTTCAGCCACCATTATTTTCAAAAATGGGAATAGTAACCCAGCGGAGCTATTAACCAACCCTGCGCTCGAAATGTGTTCGCATTGAAGAATTGACAGAATATCTTGCCATGCTTCACCGAGCCGGAGGCGTTGCACATTCTGAAAGCGAAGAAGAGATGGAAGAATGTCTGTTTTGTATTCCGAGATTCTCAATGTCAGGAAAGCGATGTTCAGTGGCACTTCCTCCAACGCAGAGGTAAAAGAGTCGAAAATGGGAACGGAATCATGATAACTATCGAGCGGATCGCCGCCAGCATCCTCACCGTCGGAAAACCATAGATTCACGTGGAGGGCATCAAATAGACCTAGTTTATTGTGCATTCCAGAATCAATGCAACGATTGTTATCGATGGACAAGTCAGACATATCGCTCCTCAAATTCAAAGATACATTCCCGTTGTTCCTGTAATCGAAAATAATTCTGTTAATCAAAGCCTTCCGTGTGTTGTCCATTGCATTTGGCTGGAGATCATGTAAGTCCAAGATACACGATTCAGGGATCAACAGCCGAGCAATAAGTCTGTCTAGGTCACCATTATTGTCAAAAGCGTGGAAATATTGGAGTTTCGGCATAGTAATGATGGGGAATTCGCCAAGGGGTAGCGGGAGGAGTGCATGAAGCATATGAAGCTGTTCTAAGGACGGCATGTGTTCCATAGCGGAAGAAAAATCGGCGATTGAAAGCTGACAGGGATGGGTAATATTCAAGTGGAGGACTGTGACATTTCCAAAAAATGGGGATCGCAAGTCGACATAACAGCGTACAAGGTAAACCTTTCGCAGTGGAGGTACACGTCCGTTAAAAATGACAGGAGGAAGGCTGTAAGTGTCGTCCCAGTTTTGTAGGTCGGGGTCATCGCTCTGAGGAGGAGCGCCATAGCTTTGTTTGGGGTGGTTCAAACTCAAACACTGGAGTTGAGCTTCTGGATGCTGTGCCTTGGCGCATAACTGTATCCATGCAAGATCTAAGATATGACCATCGAATTGGCGAATGCGCGAACCAATACTTGGATTTGAGAGGATGGCTTCATCGGACGTGCCCCTTCCACAGTTTAAGAAAATGAAGGGGGCTTTCGAGGAGCGACGCAGAAATTCCCTGCCCCATTGGATAGAATGTTGTGAGAACTCAATCGATCTCCACAAAGTAGGAAGGTCGAGGGCAATCGCTCGCCATAGGTAGCACACCTGAGAGACGGATATTATATCGGCATGGGCTTTCAAAAATACGACAGAAGGACTAAGATAACCGAATAGAGTTGAAAGAAGGTCATCTGATAATTTGAATATAGGTGCTTGAGAATTCAGTTCACGACGTTTCTGGACAGTTAGAAACACATCTTCACTTAGTTGCAACGATGAGTCCATTTGAGCGTGGCTGTGTGGTTATAAAGGAAGTTTTTAAGTGTTAAAAGTAAAAGTGTCAGGGTACATACCGATTTGAAGGTTTTTAGCTGTTTAGTGACGGGTAGAAAACACCAGCGGTGGTTGAGGACCTCAACCACCGCTGGTGTTAGGTGACGCTTTCATAACCCGACGGGTCGACTCGTGACAGTTACCAAGGCAAGCTGATCAACGTCAGGACCATGAAGGCCAAGCGAGCAGATACTTAAAGCTCATGATTTGATTTGAATTCTCGATCAGTGGAACCCCGAGTCGGCAGAAAACTTGACGATATGCAAAAAAAAAGAACTGAACTGGGTCCTTGGATTGTGACCATTAAAAACACAGGCCATTTAGAGAAAATAGGAAGTCCGTAAAAGATAAGTATGATAGTGTTGATTAACTTGAGCAAGGGTTACAGACTCCATAGTCATTGTCAATTGAGGTCCCTATTCTAGTCCGTACCATCGAATCTCTATTTTAATAATGCGCGCTATTTTTCGCCAGTGGATGCGCCAGGTCACGAGGGCCGAGGTGATAAATATTCGATAAATCCTTGGGAGACGGTTGGGAGACGGTTCGAAGAACGCTCGAGGCGATAATTGCCAAATCATTAGTGAACAGGGGGTGTTAAGCATTTACTGTCTGTAAATCTTACTATATTGGTCCGTAATACATTACAACGGCCTACTAGAAATCGTGCTATCTTGTCCAAAAAAAAAAGAATGCACCTCTAAAGTGTTAATTGCTGCGCATCTTTCATATCCTACTGGATGATACATGCTTGAGGCAAATGAAGCTTATACCTAAGGTAGCGAAACATTATAAGTCTTTCCATGGGATTTCGGCTGAAATGGTGGCAACAATATATGATTTCTCCATCTTTACTGCGACTTTCAAGATTGATTTTAACTTCTTGATATGCTGTAGCACAACATGTTCCGAAGCGGCTGTCGGCTTCTGGACCTCGGACAGTGTCAAATAGCGGAGCGAATACATTCCCTCCCTAAGTCGAATTGATTGTCGAGAGGTGGCTACCGCCGTCAGCACTGAAAGCACCGCCTCAAGTTTAACGGACAAGCACAAGGTCTCAAGCCTTGGAACGAGTGCTTGGCCCTCTGCTTCTGAATGAATAAGGAAGCGAAGATATTCTGGCGGACTGCGACCTTCATCAGCGATGGACAATGCCTCCAGCATAGTCGCGGTTTGTAAGAGGTTGAGAATGTCATTTGTTTTTAACGTAACGTGAAGTAGGCATAGAGTTCGCAAGTGCTGTAGAGGATGAGGGAAGAACGTGTATGGTTCTAAAAAGAGTACATCTTTTGCTCGCGCTGTTTTGAAATAGACAAGTGCTGGAAGATCGATGCCTTCAAGTATATGTAGAGAAAACATCACCCGGCAATAGCGAATGACAAGATGTGTGAGGTAGGGGAGTGCAATTACAGCTTTTCTATTGCTGTTGGGAAACTGGGGATGGAAAAGGAAAGCGGCTTTCTCTAATTGACTAGTCTTTTGAATAATAATAAGCCACTCTGGTTGTAAAAGGCGTACTCGAATCAAGTTCAAGTGTGTGATTTGGCTCCAGAGCGAGTTAAAGTTGACAAGTTTGGATGGCAAGATATCCAGGGTCAATTTACGCAAGCGAGCTGCAGTGCGTATGAAAGGTGCCAAATCGTCTATGAGTGTATTGGAGGGATGACACAACAGTTCAAGTGATTCTAGCATCATTGGGATCGCATCCATATTCTGAGGCTGAAAATGAAGTTGGAAAGGGCCGGTGTTGCTTAAACGAATGGTAAGTTGTCCACAACTTGATAGTGGACCAGTGAGCAACCCTAAATTCATTGGGAATTTGACCCATGACCCAGGGTTCGAGCGGAGGATTATATTCTTTGGCACTGTCTGAGCTCGACAAAGCCATGAGATGGATCCCGACACTTGATCTGTCACACGGATCTGCTTCCAATTTTTTGTTGAGATTTCAAGAGCAGCCCAGAGGCGTGGTTCTGACAAGGCTACTTCTCTCCAATGCTTACATATCCAACACAAAAGCAGAGGCGGATTGTAAGGCCTTGGTACATGGGTTTTGCCAAGGCAATGCACGAAGATCTCCCTCAGTACATCTTCTGGCAGTTCTTGTTGTATTTATATTTGTTGAGTATTCATTATTCAACGTAATATTGTTATGCATTGCTCACCCATCATGAATGATCTTCGAGGAACTTGATGGGATATTAGACACATCAATACATTAAACAGAATATTCCACAGAATATAGATTACCTCCTGATTCGAGTTCCTCCGGTGACTGGTAAATGGAATATCTGAGAGTTCCAGCTTTATTGTATGTAAGAAAGAGCTTGCGGCGACTGAAAGAAATTTCGGGATTTGGGGGGCATCAGTTGCTTGAGACTCGAGTATTACCAATTTGAATTTGCCTTGATATTAATAAACAATCAAAAATTGTTCGAGATCAAAAATGTAAAATAGATGTTCTCGCGCTCAGCTCAGGCCTCAGGCCTCAGGTGTCATCCAATCTTGTAGATCAGAGTCATGGCTCTGAGGAGAAGTACCATAGATTTATTTGGGGTGGCTATCTGAGGTAGTTTTAGGAAAGAAGCCATTTGGATGGCCATTTGGATGGCCATATGGCAGCTTGCCGTACCATGCACTATGTTACAAGGTGGAGATCTTATTTGCGACTGAGAGAAGATTCATGAAGGCGTGTTGAAAGATCTTGTCTAGGGTTTGGGCATAGAAGCTTTACAAGATGTTGACCCTCATGTGCTAAAATGGTTTGGAACTTTTGCGCTGCCCAAGCGTTGGTAGATTCAGGCCGTCAATATTGCATTGAGACTACTCTAGTGCTGCCATGCTACAGAAGCATGTTAGAGACCTATGACAAGATCCTGCAATCCTTGAGCCAGGTACCGCAGATAAAAATGAATGGAGCGTCTTAAAATCCGGCAGACTTAGCACTTTGCAAAACTTGGTGAGCCTCAGTTTGCTCCAGCTGACATCTCGGGCCTCGGCCTCAGCCTGCCTTTTCTGCTGCCCTTTGCGTGCCCGAGCCTCATTTATGACACTTTTGGCCAACCATTCTAGCTTGGCTTGTTCGACAGCTTGTGGCGTCGAAGATTGGAAGACACGTCGAGGGCGCTGAGCACGTTTAGTTGGTTTTGACTGCCCAGAGTGAACAAAGGTTAGAAGCTTCATTTTCGTCAGATCCGAAGGCACGTTTTCGAGAATTTATGCGTAGGGTGTAAATCCGACATAGAAAAGCTCGGAGAGGTGTTAAATATTAAAAATAGCGACTGTCCTTATAATCGGCAGACTTGTGACGCGACGTGTTCCTTGATCTGACGTTAGCCACCATCCTTCTTCGACGCAAGCTGAGTCTAAAAGTTCAATCACGATCTACGGTACAGTCTAGCATTTCTCAGTCTGTGGCACTACTTTCCAATACAGCTCGTGATTTGATTTGAATCCTATTAGTAGGTTCCGAGGTTAGCATCAGGCAAGGCGTGCGTTGGCAGAAAACATGACGATATGCAGGGAAAAAAGGATTGAACTGGGTCCTCCGATTGTTCTTGTGACTCCAGGTGTTGTGGCTTTTCACACTAATTATGGGATAACTAGCGATATAAGTGAGTGGGTTATCTTTACAGAGATAGCTCAGTGCCAATTTTGACTGGGGCCAAACCCCGAAGTGGGGCATTGAAGTTTTCGAGGTCAATCTTCCAATTGATGAAAGATCTGGTGGCCTGAGGGGTCGATAAAATTTTCTCGCATATTTTAAAAGCCTACCGAAAGTGTAAGTGCATCAATTTGAACCGAGTCTGCCTGGTACTGCTACAAAACTGACAATGTCCCCAGGGATTCGGCCACTATGTTTGAGGTAACGGGAAGACGTATGAGCCCATTTCTGGAAAACGAGAGGAGTGATGTGTCCGGAGGTGAGTTTGGGACAGTCCTTTATCGCGGGATGTCCTGACATTGTGTGATCGAAATTTGATGGGTGTAATGATTGGTGGTGTGGGAGATGGTATGACAGGGCTTATTGGAAGATGGCTTGGTCCCAAAGCGGTAAGGCTGTCGAGTAGTGAGCCCGGTGTGAGAGGGCTCGGCGTGCCTGTAGGTTGGGGTAAACGTAGGTAGTGACTGAGGCAAGCTGAGGCATGGCTGCGAGTCGTTTTGCTTCTGCCCGTGACGGTTGACGAGACCGCTTGCCGGAAATGGATCATTAAAGTTGTCAAAAAAAATTGGAAGGGTGTCAAAACTCATCATATACTGTCAACTTCGCTTCATTGCTCTTCCATTCTAACTTGCCTGCAACGAAGGTATTTATTCTTTTATTATTATGACATGTATTCCATTCTTACTTCCCTGCAAAGAGGATACTGTTGAATGGTCTCTTTGGCTATCTACGATCCTAGTGAGGGTGCCATGACACGAAGCATGGTAATGACTCGTGAAGTGGCAATGATAGAGGATTGTAAAAGGTTGTGGGGATGTCCACACAGGGCATCTGGCCATATGGATTAATTTCCACCTCAAGTGTCAATTTCTAGAGAGATTAAATCAAAGGCCATAATTCTGGTGGGTTCTTTCAAATACATCGGAATGATTCCACTCACACCATTATCCGAGCGAATAAGAGCCCAACGTCAGTAATGATCACCTTGTGACTCAGCTTGCACCTCTTTTCAACTGCTCGCCTCGTTTATGATCTTTAATTCGGCTCCAGTGACATTTCAATAAAAAAAAAACCACAAAGACGAGCTAACTTTCAGGATGCTTGACATATATTATCGCACATTGCCAGAGCTGGGTTAACCTGACACGTTTGTCTGGCGCCGGGATCTTATGGTTCTCTAGCTATTTCTACAATCGAATCCGTCATTTGGATCCTACGTTCTTATCCCTCTTCTTACCTATATGTCAAGAGCCGCCACAATGTATGGCGACTCTGCAAGTAATGAAGAGATTCCCCTTCTCGAGCGTTCCAAGAAAATAACCCTGCTGCCTAGATTGCAAATCGCTATTGTTCTTCTTCTCCAGCTATGCGAACCCGTGATGAGCCAATCCATTAACCCATACATTAACCAAGTCTGCCACCTCCGTTTCAAAGCTTTTCCATTAATACCTTTTCTTGTAGCTTGTCAATGAACTAGATATCACAGGAGGCGATGAGAAAAAAGTTGGCTATTATGCTGGACTAATCGTAAGTCATTTCAGCAACCTTCGGCTTGAATATTTACGGGCGTGTAGGGGTCATTGTTCTTTGCCACCGAGGCTGTTACGGTACTCCAGTGGAGTCGAATTTCGGATCACGTTGGACGAAAGCCTATCTTGATGATAGGGCTTATGGGATCTGCAATATCTATGTTATGTTTTGGGCTGTCGCGCACATTCTGGACTCTTGTTATCAGGTATGCCTTTATTTTGATAGAACCGCGTAGGACTGACGTAAAACCTGTAGCCGTTGTTTGTGTGGCATATTGAATGGAAATATTGGTTGGTTTGAATTAATAACTGTTCAACCATCTAAATTTATTCTATTGAAGGAGTGATGAAAAGTGCTATGGGGGAACTGACAGATGCAACGAACCGTGCGCAAGGCTTCACGTTAATGCCAGTTATGTGGGCTGCTGGATCAACTTTAGGGTACGTAAAACGAGTATTTCTCTTTTTGTTTTATTCTTAGAGCGTCTAAAGCCCTTTGATGGGCGGGTCGTTATCGCGTCCGCATGAACAATTCCCAAGCGTGTTCGTCAGCCCATTCTGGAAGAATTATCCTTATTTTCTTCCTTGTATAGCGACCTCAAGTTTTGCTTTGATAACACTAGTTATAACTGCCTGTCTTTTTAAAGAGGTAACAGGTTCCCTACCACTTCTACCACAAGTCTAACTATTGACTTAGACAGTTCCAAAACGAAAAGTAGAAGTGCAACCACCATCATTAGACAGTTTACAATACACCGTTGTAGATTCTCCCAGATCCTCAACTCGGGGCGATGGTCCTCTTCCTCTGCGACAGCTTTTAATATTTCCTGTTATTCTCTCCATCTCCAATTATGCGGCACTAGCTTTTCTAAGCATCTCACTGTCTTCTCTCCTACCCCTGTTCCTTGCAATGCCAGTTCACATTGGTGGTTTAGGCTTAAGCCCTGCAACAATAGGGTACCTCATAGGCTCGTATGGCGCAGGTTCTGGGATATTTCAGGCTTTATTCTTCCCTCGCATCATCCGCCGACTTGGCGAACGACGAGTCTTCCTCATGGGAATCAGTACCTTCATTCCTATCTTTTGCCTGTTCCCTATCATCAGCATCGGTGCTAAGAACAGTGGAGTTTCTCCCGTTTCATGGGTTTTGGTCACATGCATTCTCGTATTGATGCCACTTATGAATATGGCTTACGGTGAGCTCAGGTTTAAGCATGACGTGGACTATGATTTACAATCTATTTCTATTGCTTAGGTAGCATTTTTATGTACATTACAGCTTCTTCCCCCAACAAGCGTTCACTCGGGGCTACGAATGGGCTCTCACAGACAACAGTTTCCATGGCTCGGGCAGTAGGTCCGGCGATGTCGACTTCCCTGTTTTCGTTCTCGGTGCAAAAAAACATTCTCTCAGGATATGGAGTCTACGCTTTTCTCACATTTGCGTCTTGTCTCGCATTAGTTCTTGCAGCGCGTTTGCCATCTAAAGTCTGGGAACACGACCACTCATTGGAGGACTAAACAGCTATATAAAGGTTATAATGTACAGTGTGGGTAATGTAGAGCAGCTGACATCTCGATAACCCTCACGTCGGGAGCATTTGCCGGCGTAGTCTTGTTGAAAGGCATTTTGACAGACCATTTATCACAATAATATTGCACCATGTAATATATATGGGCGCCAGAAGTGACTGTAACCATTGTTATTTCTCTTACTACAACTACTTGAAGTCTGTGACTCGCAAGTACTCAAGTATGGGTTCGCAGTTCATCCAAAATCTACGGCAAGCTGCCCAAATCATTATAAGTACATTGATATTTTCCTCCTGGAATTGCCGGCAGATCGTTCCAGAATCCATAAAACGTCTCCTTCTCTCACCAGTATTCAGATCGTCCTTCAAACGCGTGTCCGGTTCCTACCAAATACAAGGTATGCAAAAAAAATTGATTGATTCTTCGCCCCACCACAGTAAAGCTATGTTTTTCTTACGATCTTCACTTCAACCTCGGGACAAGCAGCGTGAATCTTATCCCTGAAGAAATGCCCAGTCGCTATCTCCGTTCCTCTCTCGTATTCATAATCCAGCCGAATGATTGGCGCACCATGCTCGGAACGCCATCGGAGTAGCGAAATGAAATTCTCAACATATTCCGGGTTTTCCGCTATCCGAGGTTCAACCACCATTATTTTCAAAGATGGGAATAGTAACCCATCAGAGCTATTAACCGGCTCTGAGCTCGAGGTGCGTTGACATGAAAGAAATTGCATATCTTGTCCCGCTACAGGGAGCCGGAGATGTTGCACATTCCGAAAGAGAAAAAGAGACGGCAGCATGCTTAACTTGTATTCCGAGATTCCCAATGTCAGGAATGTGATGTTCGATGGCACTTCCTCTAACGCAGAAGTAAAAGAGTGGAAAATGGGAGCGGGATCGTAATAATTTTCGATCGTACCGACATGTAGAACCACCCCGATGGAATCAAATAGCTCTATTTCATTATTGCACAGTCCAGGATCCATGAAACGATAGTTATCGATAGAAAATCGATGGCTGTCACTCCTGATATTTAGAGATACATTCCTGTTGTTCCTGTAATCGAGAATGATTCTATTAATCAAAGCTTTCTGTGTGTTTTCCATCGCAATTGGTCGGAGACCATGCAAGTCCAGGATACACGATTCAGGAATCACCAGCCGAGCAATAAGTCTGTCTAGGTCATCATTGTCGTCATAAAAGGAGAAATATTGGAGGTTTGGTATAGAAATGATTGGGAATTCGCCAAGGGGTAGCGGGAGGAGTGCTTCTTCAATACGCAGCTGTTCTAATAATGGCATATGCTCCATCGCTGAAGAGAATTCGGCGATCGAAATCTGACAGGGTTCGGTAATATTCAAGTGGAGGGCTGTGACATTTCCAAAAAATGGGGATCGCATGTCGACATAACAGTAATTAAGGTAAACCGTTCGCAATGGAGGTACATGCCCTTTAAAGATGACAGGAGGAAGGCCTTGAGTGTCTTCCCAATAGTTTGAATCAGGGTTGGGATGATTCAAACTCAAACACTGGAGTTGAGCTTCCGGATGCTGTGCCTCATCGCATAACAGTGTCCATGCACGAGCTGAGATATGACCGCTGAGTTGACGAATGCGCGAACCAATGCCTGGATTTGTAGCAATAGCTTCATCGGACGTGCCCCTTGCACAGTATAAGAAAATGAAGGGGGCTTTCGAGGAGCGACGCAGAAATTCCCTGCCCCATTGGATAGAATATGGCGAGAACGTAACCGATCTCCACAAGGTAGGAAGGTTGAGGGCAATCACTCGCCATAAGTAGCACACCTGAGAGACCGATATTATGTCGGCATGTACTATCATGGATTCGCCCGAAGGACTAAAAGAATCAATTAGGAGTGAAAGCAAGTCGTCTGACAATTTGAATATAGGTGCTTGAGAATTCAGTTCCCGACGTTTCTGGACGGCCAAAGAAATCTCTTGCAACGACGGGTCCATTTCAACGTGACTGTCTAGTTACAGGAAAGTAGTTGAGAGTTAAGAGTAAATGTGATGTTGGGATGCATACCGATTTGAAGATGTAACAAAAACACGAAAGACACCTCCAGTCTGATAAGTTATCGATTATCTGCGTTACATATTGCATTTGTCCGACGGATCAACCTGGTAACAGTGATTAGTCAAGGAATTAGCAGAACAGTCTTGACTGAATCGTTTTAATATTAAAAGTTTTATCGTCGTCTTTAAAGAAAATTCCAACCATGTTGGCACTGTTGCTGAGCTTAAAAAATGGATTGTACGTTATTTATTTACATAATTAGTAGTGTGAATGTATGTTTTTTTCTTTTTTGAAATTTGTCTTCTACTAGTATGAGAATAAATTGTTGTTTCAATAAAAAATCGCGGAATGTCAAAATAATTCAAGCAGTACAGGAAAGCAGTTTTTCAAATCATGAATTCAACCCCATACGCTTCCTGACCGAATTTACTTGTAAATCTTTAGACTTGATCATAGAAGAGATCCAATCTCCAAACGACAGACCCCAAAACTTTTCATAGTATGATGCACCAGCATGCTATACGAGAAGGTTAATAAAACCTCAATGATAATTTGCGCATCGATGACTGACCTTGCCAACAGCAATTGTGATGCGCTCATACATGCCATAATAGTGCGCTGGAGGCTGCACCTTCTTGAGAAGAGCCATGACATTCCTAGAAATGATAGATGCATGCGAATAGGATTTATATTCCTGTTTCTCATCTCCCGTCCAGTCAATCATATCTCCGCCTGCAAAAATTCTGTTATGACTGAAGAGCTGAAGGGTCGCCGAAACTCTAACGTATTTGTCCTCGGTCAGAGTTTTTTCACCTAAAGATTGCAAAAACTCCGTGTTTGGGCGACCTCCCCGGCATGGTATCTTATTCAGATAGTTTAGGTTTAGATAAAGAATGTAATTCTTTGAGAGACAACTTACAACAAGATCGGGGGTCAATCTCTTTCCACCTTTCGTTATGATAGCTCCGGCTACAGGTTCGAGATCATCGACAGCGTCGTCAAGAATCAACTGGACACCACGTTTGCGCAGACGATTCATGATACCCTTTCTCCAGCGTCGGGGGTAGATGGTATTTAGGAGAAGGTCGTTTTTGTGTACGATTGTGACCTTCTTATTCTACAACAGATCAATACAACGTTCATTTAAATGACGCGCCTCACGTACGGGCCATATATCCTTTATCTCACCAGCATATTCTGGATTATCATCGATGAATATCACATGTAGTCATACGGGTAATTCTTCTCACCGATGGCTACGGCGCCACCGCCAATTAAGAGTATATCCTGTGCCTTTTCTACTTTTTCACGCCATTGGCGAAGCCAGTCTACGCATTCCGTTTTCGAGTTTGGTATCGCAAGTGGTCCGTCCCAAGTACAACCCGTGGCAAGGATGAGTACAGACCAGTCCACTATTTGGCCATCGGCGAGTGTGACGTGTCCGCCTTCATCGGTTTTCTGAATGGACACAACCTTTCCGGGAAGATACTTCCCGTTTCCGTTGACAAAGTTTTGCTCATATGGTATATGTGCACGATCTTCGAGCTTTCCTTCAGCAGTGACGGACATACGAATCCATGCTGGAAGGTGGGTGTAATAAGGTCGCGCGGTAATAAGAATGAGGTTGTACTTTGAAGGGTCAAGCTTTGCAGACAACTCCTTGATGGTGGCTGCGCCGACAGGACCCCCACCGACCACAACAATATTTTCGCGCTTCTCTGGCTGGGCCATAGAGAGAGAAAGAGATGTACGCCCCGTGAGACATGAATCAGTTGGATAGATATATGCCCTACCGAGAGACTGCGGTGCTCCCAGGAACGTTTCGTTTGCCCAAATCTAGCATTTTGATTTGGCGTCGGGTGAGCGACTCGTCGTTGTTGTAACTAGCCGGTGATATTTGGATCACAATTAGCGAGAAGTGGACAAGCCCAGAACAATGGAACAGAAAAAATAACCATGTTTAGCTCCTTTCACACGTCCGAGTTCTTTGTCCAGCTGGGCAAGAAAGACGTGAGTTTTAACACTCCACTTCATTTCAGTTGTATTCCAGATTGTAAACACAAGACTTCGCGATGTTGTCTACGTGTTTCCAGGTGTTCTTTACTTGAATATTAACCATTACAAGACGGAGCCGGTGATGAGAACGTGGCAAGGGATGTTATAAAAATCTCCATTAACCGGGTTGTGCGATCAATGATGGCTCCGGCAGAACTGCTCCGCGAGATATTTGAGCTTATATACCTTGGGTCGTCTATGTCTGTATGATCTCAGGTTTCATAGGATCAGCAGTCAGGGCACGACACGTAGTGTTGCAGCTTCCAAAGTAAAATTGATCCGGCATGTTAAATAAGTTACATAAGTACGTTATATCCTATAAAGTACAGGTTTAAGTAGTTTTTTTTCCTGCCCGCCATGAAGGGCAAATAACAATAGAAAAATTAGGCGAACATAAAAATAAATAAAATCAATTGCCTCCAGAAGACTCCTCGGTCTCGCGCCATTTGCAACCGAAATGGACAACCAGGAGTATAAAAAGTCCACAAAAAGCCATGATGCCTGCCCAGATTGTAAACATCCAACCTGTAGCGTATATATGGGTTACTTTTATGGATAAAATAAAAGTAGATATTTACCGTTCCCAAGACGACTCTAAAGTCTTGTGTTAATTATTTGTAAGGCGGTTCGGTCGTAATTGCTTACCTGAAGCGGTACCGCAAGCTCTGTCGCTGCAAATGCGAATACCCCACGGAAAACACTGTTCGTCGCAACAGCTGTGGAAGAACGTCCATTGTTGGCATCAACAATATACGCCACTGTGCCGGTGTACGCCCAGCTAAATACAAGGCCTTAGTCATAGTAGGTATGAAACAGTCCCTGACATACATAGAAAAAAAGCCGCAAGCGAACAGCATAACACACAGAACTGATATATGAGCAGATTTTTCACCGGCCCAGCCCAATGCCACCGTAAACGGGGGCAAAAAAAATGCGCCGATAAGTGCGCCCTGGAGACGTATCTAAAAGGATTTATTTGAGAGCCGAAACTAACGAGAAGACATCAGAACTACCTCAGCATGAAATATGCCCCCATTAGCCGCCTTCATCCTGCGTACTAGGCGGTCAGACCAATAACCCCCAAAAACACTTCCCGATATTGCGCCTTGATACGTCATTCAGTTGAAGAATTATTCACTGTCCCACAACATACCGGCTCCGTATGCCAAGCCAACCAAGCCGATTTTCAGAGCATCGTAATGATAATTCATGCTGAGCGTCCGTGCCGAAGCATATGATAAGAAAAAGCTAAATGCAAAAAATATACCTAACCCAAAATATACATCAGTGGTCTCGTTGAATACTTTATACTCACCTGAGGCAAAAAGGATTGGCAAGTTGTTTTTGCGCTGCAGGATTTTGCCTATGGGTACGAATGGGTTGACGTCTTTCAATGTGACTCGCACTTCTGGTGTAATAGCTTCTTTTAAAACTGGCTTTGATTGTTTCTCTTCATCGACGGGGCCGCTTAATGCTTTAGAGCAGCTTTTATCAGCTGTGGGTTGTAGCATTTGTCCTAACATTTGTTTTCTGAGAATGCATTGATAGACCATGCTCCTTTCACGCCGGTACGTATCTCGGAAAAAGAGAGCGAAAGATAAAAAGCATAACCCAGCCGAGATGGAAAGGAACCAGAAAATGGCACGCCATCCTAAAGCGGTATCCAAGACACCTCCGAGGATTGGCCCAACAGCCTAATTTTTGTGAATGGAAAATTAGGCCAAGGAAGACAGTTACACTCACCGGTCCCATAAGAGGTGCAATATAGTATATACCCATCTACTCAGTGATAGGCTAAGCTTGATATCGAGACCTCAAGTAAGTGAAAATCAAACCTTTTTACCTCTTTCAGACGGATCAAATATATCGGCTATAGTAGCAGCACCGATCGAGGCGACAGCACTTGATCTGTAAGTGAATTTGAATGAGCTATAAAGTATATTACGCCCAGGCAATATATACGCACCCTGCGGCCTGTAGACATCGAAACCCAATGACCCTGGAAGAAATATTAGCCTTAGCGTAGGATCACGAATTTGGACTTACATCTGGATGCTCTTACTTAATGCCACGACAATAGATCCAGCCGTGAAAAGTGCCAATGAGAACAAATATACGATCTTGCTCGGAGTAAGTTTACGCATGAAAAGGAATGCCATGTCGCACCTTTCGTCCTTTGAGTTCACTGACCGAGCTCCATATAAGGGGAATTACCCCCTGCAGGAGAATGAACAGAGATATACTCAGGCTAAATTCAGAGCTTGATGCATTGAGTGCGCTCGTCATGTCTTCAAGGGCAGCTGTTTAGATGAGAAAACCTCATAAGTATGAGATGAATAAAAAAATAAGCCACTTACGATTTTGAATGTTAATAGCGAGCCCTGATACCATTGCAGCACTTGATATAATTGTCAACGTGACATTCTGAACAAATTAGTGGGTTTATTCCAGGATAGGGACCACGAATAAACCTTGCGAAGAGTTGACCAAGCCCGAGGATCGTCTTCAACAAGTACATGTTCAATGTCGAGGGTGTCGGCTTTCGAGCGGCCGGGGAGCGTTAACGTAGGTGTTCTTGTGCTCGTTGTAACAACGGTCCTTGCTGAGTCGACTGTGCTGGTCGAGGAAACTGACGAAATTATGCTCGTCGTTCTTTTGACCTTTCCTGGGTCGGGCCCATGGTCTTTCGATGTCTCCTGATTGCCAAAAGTAGAGAATGCCATTTATGAAAGTAACTGTAAATTGTTAATGGAAGAATGTTGCGGGAGGCGTAGGGAATGTTTTTTTAGTTCATCGTGAAATCAGTGTAGAATTTATACGTATAAATGACACCCACTCCATGCGAAAGCCAGCTGAAAGCAAAAATTCAACAAAAACGCGCAAAAAAGTTGAAACACGAGATCTCTGCATCACAGAGGACGGAATTGTATGAAATCACGTGTAGTAGTGGTGAGCTGCGAGCACAGAAGCCTATTGCAAAAATGCCTCTAGCTCATGGGCGTGATTCAAGTACGCAAAGTAAAAGCAAGCGGATAGGTATTAAATCCGAGCGAATTGAACAAGACAGTAGCAGCGATATTACCTCGAAACACTGAGATGGATTGAGACATAACACATTTCGAAAGCCTGGTGAGCTAGCCCAACGAAAGCCCTGAGCAATCCTTGCGCGTTTAGGTGACGATTCTGACTTTCGTAGGAAATATTCAGGGTCTCTATAAGAGTACTGTGATATTTCCCCGTCCATGAACTATGATACGTGTTCCAGCAAGATTCGAAGAGGCTGATATTAACCGCATTGATTGTAAGCGATGTGCGCTGCTATTGTGTATGAGTATAAGTCAAGTATAGGTCGTTGTGATAAGGTCTAGAACACCATCCACTCCGCTTCGGCGAAACCCGAGCTACATACGAATGCCATCTATATAATAGTATTTGGCTTCTAGTACTCTAATGGCAGTGAAATCTATAGCTACATAAATCAATCATAAAGATGAATCGACCCGTTTGGTTCCTTGTTCCCGAATCTCTGCAACCTCTCTCCACTTTCCGCCTTTACGTGCGACAAGTAAAATTAACAAACCACTTGAAAGCATTAATCCCGCCCAAATTGTGTACATCCACCCGTCTCCCAAGCCATCCTAGCATAAAATTAAGAATGTAATTACTACATGGCAGACAAAAGACTTACTTGCATCGGGACTGCCAGCTCGGTCGCAATAAAAGCAAAAAGGCCACGGAATGCACTGTTCGAAGCAGCAGCCGTGGATGACCGACCATTATTCGCATCGACAATGTATGCCAGGGTACTTGTATATGTCCATCTAAATAATAATTCTTAAGCAAGATAAAGTCCGCGTGCAATGAAAACTTACATGGAAAAAAATCCACAACCAAAGAGCATAACACAGATAGCAGATACATGTACGTGCTGTCGACTTACCCAGCCAAAGCCAATAACGAATGGTGGTAATAAAAGTATACCGATTGTTGTACTTTTTAAGCGCATCTGCACATAAGAATGAGAGGCGCAGTCACAAATGAGTAGGAAGTTAACAACTTCGGGGTAACTCCTCCCTCCATTTTCAGCCTTCAATCGAGCAAGTTCACGGTCAGACCATCGCCCGCCCGAAATACTACCAGCCACACAGCCTTCGGCACAAAATAAGGACTCAGTGTCAGGAGGAAAAATATTAAATCGTACCAAATCCGTAGGAAATCGTCACCAATCCTATTTTGAGCGCACTGTAGTTATATTTCGAACTTAATGTCCGCGCGCTCGTGTAAGGAATCAAAAAACCGAAAGCAAACAAAAAACCTAAGAACTTGAGTAAGCTGAAGCGCAACCCGCCCAGAATCAATACACACCAGACGCAGAAAGGATGACTAGGTTGTTTTTTCTTCGAAGTATCATCCAAATCGGTTTGAATGGGCTGACATCTTTGAGTGAAAGTTTGATATCTGGCAATTCTTGCGTAATAGGTGATTCGGGGTTTTGTTTCTCTTCATCTCCTTTCGAATTTCTCACTACATTATTCTTGGGACCTGTTGAGTTTTGAAGGCTGTCGGTTTTTAAACGGCGTCTGAGCACATTTTGGTATGTCAAACTTCGTTCTCGACGAAAAGTATCCTTAAAAAATAAGAGAAATGACAAGCAGCTAGTGCCTGAAATTATAGCAAGGAACCAGAAAATGGCACGCCAGTCGAGCCCAGTGGTGAGCACTCCTCCAAAAATAGGTCCTATAGCCTGTAAACGGAGGTAAGCAGATACGGATTAACAAAAAGCCAGAGACCGACTGGACCGAGGAGAGGCGCAATATAGTATATCCCCATCTAGACAAGGGTAAGAAGACTGTTACGACTTGGTATATTTGTTCTACCTTCGTCCCCCTTTCTGCAGGTTCGTAGATATCGGCGAGTGACGCCGCACCAATGGACATAACAGCGCTTGATCTTGGAACATTAAATTTTAGATAGCTAGGAGGCGACGAAAGAGAATTAAATTCACCCTGCAGCTTGAAGACAGCGAAAGCCGATAACTCTACCGAGACAAATTAAAGAATAGACATGTCATTTGTAAAAGGAATCTCACAATCCAATGCTTCTACTTATCGCCACCACGATGGATCCCACTGCAAAGAGGCCTAGTGACATGAGGTAGACCAACTGTTCGATGGTATGAGCAAGTCGAGCAAAAATAGGGAGTATGAGTTACCTTCCGTCCTTTCACTTCGCTAATGGCGCTCCATGCAAGGGGCATCAATCCTTGGACAAGAATGAACAACGAAATACTAAGACTGAAGAATGAGCCTGTCGTGTGGAGTTGGCTCTCCATTTCCTCAACAGCAGCTGAAATCGGTTATTTCTAGACTGTAAAAATATGAAAGAGTATATTACGATTTTGAATATTCCCTGCTAGCCCAGCTATCATCGAAGCAGAAGCTATCATTGTTAAGCAAAGGTTCTGAATGTCAATACAAAGAGTGGGTTATCAGCAAGTCACAGAAAGCATGTTTTCATAAATTGACCTTGCGAAGCGGTGACCACGCTCTAGGATCGTTTTTCACTGAAACATGTTCAATGTCGAAAGGTTCGATGTATTTCCTAGTGGCCGCGGCCAGATCGACATCATGAACGATCGTTGGCAATGTCGTCGCGGACCCTGTAATTGATTCAACTTGAATGCTTTGTACCGTCGGCGTGGTGGAAGCCGTGTTCACCATCCCTTCTAAGACAGAATGAAACTGGGCTTCCTCTTTGAAGAATCCAGATTGTCAAGGTCGTGAAAATGACGTTCAGCAGATAATTTCCTGCACAAAAACAGCTGCAAGAAGGGAGTCGATACCGGAGCTTCTCGCCCCGAGAAAGTAGACATAAATAAATCTCTCCAGCAATTCCCACCTTGTACGATTATTGCATAGTCACCCTAATATTGGTACCCACATAACGTCATAAACATTCCTAGGCCGAAGCCAAGCCGAAGCATCCGAAAATTTGGTGTTCCTGTCGTTCACGTGGACACATGCTGGCGGCACCTTACTGCCGCCTGCAGAAGTCGGTAAGTGTAGTATGTATGAATTAGCCTAAAGTTAGCCCTTGAGTTCCTCCAGAATGAGATTGTGGGTCGAAAAATCACTCGCAGCATTTCATAACATAGGGAAATTACCTCAGGCGACCTGCAACAACCATTTCTGTGTGCTCACCTCCGAAAAAATCCGATAAGCTGGAATGACTTTTGTGCAAACCAGCTGGCATATGTATAGATCCGTATTACAAAGGCAAGGAATACGGAACTACAAAACTTATTGGCCGCGGCCGCGGGTTCCTTGTTTTTTTTTTTACTCTCGCGCACCTCATGTATAACTGGTGGGCTGGTGTAATACGGATAAGGATCGGACCGAGAGTTCATTTGAAAGTATGTGACTGGTTACCACTCTTTAACTCACTATGCGCCTTAGGGGGAGCAGGGAAATCGCCGTAAAATGTCCCTCCTGTGCGATCAACACGCGTTAAGGAAACGGAGAAAAACAAGAGAATTGTCAATAGTCGTATTGTACATTGTGAAATGAAAAACGAACCTCGTTTCGCTGCCTGTTTCCTTTGCCTCTTTTTCTTCCGGTCCTCTGTATCTGGGTTGTCATCAAGAATGTTTGGGACTGCATTGAAGTCAAATGGTGTCTCTATGTCATCATCTTGAGCCTGGCTATTTTGGAAATTCTCAGTCGCGGCATGTTCAACGCCTGTTACGTCCGTAGTTGACGCTACTCCTTTTGTACGTTTTCGTTTTTTCTGCCGTGCCTGGCCGACAACAACGATGGTGTCTGTTTCTTCTGCGGTTCGTACCGGCTGCCTTTGTGACGCCGGCACGTATGGCATTTCTACCTGCATTCCAGAAAGGGGATCTACTCCATTTGTGTCAGAGTCCATACTGTCATTGTCGCCTGTAATCGCTGTAGAAGTAACCTGCGACAGCGTCAATTAACGCGCCATCTCAGAGCTAAAGGCAAATCATACATTCGGAACGATTGGAACAATAACCAATGTACGGTGGATTTTATTGAGCAGCTCCTTGAAATGAGGATTTTCTGATTTAGTTGAAGTCTAAGTTTAACCATTTTCAGCAAAGGTTATGACTTCTGATTGAATTTTTACCCCACTGGAGGCACCGTGGTTGGTCAAGACAGGACCAAACAAAGTGCTCATTGACGTTGTTAGAGTATTGGTGGATGTAGGATGTATCGGAGGAATAGAGCCGAACAGAGAAGATGAAGAAGCTGATGGCATTTGCTCTAGAAGTATGAAGGGTAAGTAGGTTCCAGGAAAATATTATTCAAGCATACCGTGTTTTCCCCACAGCTTCACATTATCACCGCCATTGTCCAATTGTAACGAAACACCCCCTTGCTTATGGATTACGTCTTCATCAGGGTTAACAATTACCTCGACCTCCCGATTCGCTTCCACAATGATGTCCCCTCCGTTCATCAACGCAAGCCCTGATTTGACTCTCACTCGAATGACATCCAATAAATCCTTCCCTCGCCGCTTCAAAACTGGCGGTACCGAAGACCTAAATAGTCCTAGAAGAGACACCATATCAGCAGGAGGTTGCTCTGCCAACTGGAAGAGAAAATGATTTGGGAGAATATATCTGACACTGAGATCAAAACTAACGAGCATATCAGCTAGGACGGAAACATACCGGACACTTTCATCCTCCTCTCGTGCGACCTGGTCTCTCCAAGCATGCACACCCTTGTAAACCTCCCGCTGCATTGCGCCGATGCCCACGCCCGGACCACCCGCTAAGAGCAGACCTTTGTTCCACTTCCGCGCAAGAGTATCCCAACCGCTACTTCCTGTACCGTCGGTCGCATCGTACATTTCCTTTTCGTACACTCGAAGCGATGTGTCTGCAGATCGCGAGAGCACCTGGTTGAGAAGCGCATGGGCAGCGGTTGATGGCAATGAGAGTGTAGAGGAAGACGGGGATGGACTTGTGGGTGACTGGGAACGTGATTTGGAGAGACCAAGATCGAGGAGTGCATTTCGTAGATTGTCGTAGATATATAGCAAGAAATGTGTGTCGGAGCGTGCGTATTGCAGCATTTCCTCCGGAAGAGGGCTGTGTAGAGGTCAATGAATTGATGGTCATTAAATGGGATGAATACGCACCGTATACGCCAATCGGCAAGTTGAAACCGTTTGTCAGGTATGTAGTCGCAGTACATTTCTAACAAGTTTGCCAGTCCATGACGGGGGAAGTCTGCATTACCGCGATAAAATTTGACGTTACGCGATTATAATGGACTTACCTAAAACTTTCGAGGCATGAAATGTATCAAACAAGCCAACGACATAGACATTAAAGTCTTGCTGAAGCCAGACAATATCACTTTCGGCACCGTGAAACACCTGAACTGTGTGAGGATTGTAGGTAAATTGCAAATTAATGCAGGGCAGCTGTACCTTGACGATACTCGGATCAGTGAACACTTCATTCAAAGCTTCGACCTCCTCCCGCACAGTCAGAAGATCGACAATCCAGTCTTCGTCCCGGTCGCTGATTTGCATCAGACAGAGAAAGCCGGAGTACGAGCGATAGCTGTGATGTTCCAGATCCACAGCAATCTCATGCGCATCTTTGATTTTATCGAGCATAGCTTGAAATGCTGCAGGTGTATTAACCCAGGTAAACGGGGTATCCTCAAACGACCGAGGAGCCAAAGGAGTACATGGCTTGTAAATATAGGGTGGTGGAGAATAATGGGTGATTTCGTAGCGGTATGGATGGTTCACTCTACATTTAGTTTGACGTAAGAAACTCGCATACAAGGGAGAGTAAAATCATTACATCGTGGCATTTTCAGTCATCACTGGTCCATCTGAGTAGGCGTGACCAAGGGGTACCTTGGCATTATATTTATGCGAAAGAGTCGGGTACCAGGGAACGTCTTCATTACTTGACTTATATTTGAACAATAATTGAGGTTTTGAAATGTGAAAAGCGTGTTGTAAAGTTGGATCTAGGGGACCTTTGGCAGTGACTTTCTGCTTCTTGAGTTGGCCGAATGAGTAATAGTCAACCTTATTTATATATCACTGACCTTGGAAGGCACACTTTCGGTGAGTATATTAATTGCAATTGCGGGAGCTTTGTTCTTTCCAAGGACTTCATCCAGGCATATGTCCTATTCTCGTTGTAAATCTCTCATAAGAGAAGCCAAGCTGGCTCACCGTACGCTCCAATAGCTGATCCATGGAGTCCACAACAAGCGAATGAAAACTATCCACGACATCGTCCTGACTCTCCAGCTTAGCCTTTCCTTTCCCCTTCGACTTTGCTTGATCAGCGGTGTCTGCAAGATTCAAGAGCTTATTCGTCAAATCGAGTACTTTCTGAGAGAAAATATCAATATCTTTGGCAAACGCTGAGTCGATTGAGCGATGAAACGCAATATCGCTGGGGAGCGTAAGCACATTCCGCGTAGTATTCAAAGCCAGGGTTTGCAGTTTTGTATTAAAAGAATCAAAGGCCACTGGTGTAATAAGCGTACTACCAGACGCCTCCTTATTGTCCATTTTGTCGAACCCACGCTGATTAGGTCTGTAGTGGCTGGGTGGTTGAGTTTTTTCAAATTGAAAACGAGCTCGAAAAGAATGTTGTTATGGGCACGTGACGTCTTTACAATTTAGCAATGACGTTGAAACTTGACATATCCCGTCGCGAAGACAAGAATGACAAGACGACAAATAAGCGCTAAGCACCAGACTAATAGCAAGGTGTGCTCAAATTTTATCTATAACGTTTACTAGGTCGATGTTAATTGTACCCGCTTTGACGGAATATACTTCAATTTGTCGACAGGAGTTGCACAAATCAATCGATCGGGATGACTCAAGGATTGACTAGAACCACCAAATAATATTTAAATTGGAAGCCTTTAATGGTCTCGTATTTCTGTTCTGCTCCGTCACCATGAGAAGTCGCTGCGAATCCCTCCTATCGCCAATTGACATGCATCCAGCGTACCGCAAACTCCTACCCTCATATTTCCAACATGTAGAGCGACCAGAGTCTAACTATTCCAGTGATTGTTCTCTGAATTCATCGGATTTGGAAAGCAGCACCGACAATGGTAGTCATACTGACTCAACCCTGGATTATGAAGATTCAGAGACCTATACTTGCTATGGACATCCTCTTACCAGATGCCGCCGGCTTGGAAGTGTATGCCGGGATGGAGACAGTACGGATGACGACCTATGCTTGGATGAGTACGCAGAGAGCTCAGATGCATCAGCCGCTATCGATTCTGAGTCGCCCTCTCCTGACTGGTCTAACCAAGGCGCTGTGTATGTCTCTATGGTCTCTGACTTGACTCTTGCATACTAATGCTCTGGTAGAGACTATGATGCCATTATCGATAATCTTGTCGATTTCCCGGCTGATCTACATATTTCTGCAAACACTCGGGATTTGGTGAGGGTTTGCTTTTGTGAATACATGTAAACATTTTACATTCTCTGTAGATCAGCTACTCTCCACCACCGAACTCACCCCTGACCCTTACCCCTCCACATCCAATCATGATTAAACGCCTCATTAGAGGCTCGTGTCAAGTTTCCTTATTCATGGCATTGAACGAACCCCACCTTCGAAAAGACCCATGGAATCCAGTTCCTTACGTTGTGAATGTTGTTGAGCACGAATCCCTGGCTTATATCTGCATGGAGCGCCTTTATGAGTTTGATCATCCGAAAATGACCATTGTCTCACAGTATATTGATTTCTTTCGGCAAATCCTGGAGGGCCTTGCTTTCTTACATGAACAGAGTATCGCAGG
This sequence comes from Cystoderma amianthinum, assembly GCA_036936965.1. NCBI lineage: Eukaryota > Fungi > Basidiomycota > Agaricomycetes > Agaricales > Squamanitaceae > Cystoderma > Cystoderma amianthinum. Next base: position 32,061 of record JASFDA010000094.1, read on the forward strand.
ATTCGGCTGCGCTGATCCTGCTTCATATATGGTGGACTTAAGCAGCGGATTACCGACTACTTCGACCGGGAAGGATGCGTTTAAGGATTTCGACAGGAAACTTTACCCTGTGAAGTATTACTTTATGAATCTCTCGCAAGCACAATATGTTGGCCACAATGTTAGGGGCCCGCCGAAACATTCAAAATCAATGCCCCCCAGCCCCTTGTTCGGACGACGCGCAGGAATGACTGACTCACACAAACAGAACTTGTATAAAAAAGATGTTTGGGAGTGTGGCTTGATGATCGATCGTCTCCGAGCAGATGTACGTTCCCCATTCTATTTCTTTTGTTCATTTCTGAAAGCCCTTTTACGCCAAGGTACTTCCTATTTCTAAGACGCTCAAGCCGCTTGTGGAGGCGATGACTGCTGGTAATTTCTCTGCCTACGAAGCTCTTGCGCTGTTCAACCAACAATGTCAAACCATTGAAACGCATGTGTTCGAAATGGCTGTGCCTCGAAGCTTCAGTCATGTAAAAACGCGTCTACAGTCGACTTCAATGCCCCTACTTGACCCCCCTCTTTCCAAAATATAAACAAAACGTTTGCCTGAGCTCGTTGACCTTGTATTTTTAGTTTGTCCTCTTACATTACAGCCATTATAATGGACAGTCTGGGTATATTCAGGATGCTGCCAATTATGTATATTAATCTTCAAAGTTTACTGCTAGTAATAAACTATTGTTAATGATGCATCTCTTGTGTTTCATGGACGAAATTTAATTTAAAACCCAGACACCTAGGCTTTTCCTTTCCCTTTTCCTCGCGTTCTAGTACCTACAAGTTCGTGTCTCCCCTCAACACCCACAGTGTCCGTCCCTAGGTCAACCTTCGCCTTCTTTGTCTGGGGAAACGATACATCACCTTTCAAAGAATTGCACAGCCTTTTATAGTATTTCTTCCTTCGATCAACCTCGGCAGTCTCATGCAATTCGAGCGAAGATAAGTTCCTTGCTTCTTCGAGCGCCTCTTCGAGGATATTCATAACATAGGTATGAATGATTTCGTATTCGTATGCACGGAAGCGGTAGGCAACTTGAAGGGTCTTCCACCACCGAATCAAGAAGGGCTTTAGGAAGTCGAAATACGGATCGACTTTGTCGATCACATCTTGCATGTTATGGTCGGTTTCGTTCTTTAGATACGAAGCTTTGATTTTCGCTGAAGCATCTATGCTGTTAACGAATATACGATCAACCAAAACTCGTAGTTGTGGGTTGGTATTAAAGTCACGACGTTGTACATTCCCGGATTTGTAAGTCAAAGCAATGTTGAGAAGAACCCAGTAGAACGACTCATCATGGACAGCGTCGTGAAAAACCATGGATGGGAGTAAGCAGATGGAGCGGGATGGGTCAAAGACTTCAGCGCTCATGTAAGGAACCGTACCCTTGTTCACTACTGTTGGGAGAATATTCACACAAGTGAACGAAGTCTTCTACACACCGTTTTGATGACTTTCTGTGATGCACGATTTTCGAAATCAGGACGAGGAACTCGCTGTGAAGTCGAGAAGTAAGTATGTGGATATCTCAGGTACATGAAAACATACGCGATCTGGCCAACCTAGACTCGCACAGGTGTGTGGAGGTTCACCATTCCTAATGTCAATGCTGTCGTTGAGGTATGTCCAAAGATCCCAAGCATTTGCAATGATATCCGAAGCATGTGAATAAACAGAATCAGCCGCTGGTTGCTTGCGCTCCAACATGGTATTACGAAAGAATGTCATTTCCAACTCAGAGTGGTTGTGCCTGACAGGTTCCTTGCAACTTTTGGCCACTTTTGAGTGATCAAGATCAATCAAAGAGCCTTTCATATTCGAGAAATCGTAGTGGTTGGTCTCCCATACGGGGCAAATAAGAATATTACCCGGACTAACGTCGCGGTGGAGGAGCTTCCTCTCGAAAAAAAACCGATGATGATCTTGATCCCATTAGATATTCTCCGAAGCACAGTGGCAAAAATACATACCTTGAACAGCATCCAACATTACAGTCAACAACTCCACCCTGTCCTTGAAGAAATGGAGAGGGAAACCCCGGATACTAAACAACATTCGATTGAGCACTCGGCATTCAAGAGGTAATTTACGGGCATCCCAACTGGACAGCCGAGTTTCCGTTGGTGTCTGAAGGCTTTGGACGGCCTTGCTATCATGGTCCACAGGTCGATCTGGAAGCCCACTCTTCTCAGTAGCAGCGATAGGATTTGCTTCTGACAGCAAGTTCTTTCTGATATGTATCAACGTTGCATCCAGGATTGATCCAATCTTGACATCCTCATGGGCTACAAGTCGTTCTCCAATTCCTGCAATAACATGCAATTCGCCCTCAGATAGTATCGGACTCCCGTTATCTTCTTTATATGCGCGCCAATACTGCTTAATCACAAATATCTTTGGGAGACAATTTGATCAAATCACTTGCTGAGGTTCATTCCTCTCCTCAAACTTGACGGCTTCCCATACAATAGTGGCGCGACCAGATTGAACGACGGGTGATGCACCTCATGATAATCAATAGGATCTTTCATTCCCAATAGACCAGAGCGGTCACAGAGCCATACGGAAAACTTCCCGCCACATACAATGAGGCCAATAACAAACCGTCGGTCAAGCTGTTCGCGTAAAATTTGGCGCATATAGCATGCTACTTGCCTAATTGCTTTCATGATCTCTGCCGCCGAGCTCGAATCTTTGACTTCGACCGGAACAAGCAACTGCATCCACCATACGGTCGAGAAACGTTTCTAGGGAAATTGTAAGCTGGACGACCAAAATTAGACAGAAAGGCTCACAAGTAGCTTTTCCAACTAAGACAGTGAAATTATAAGTTATTATTTGATACTAAGATGTAAGAACCGACCGTGTCCTACGTGATATCAGAGAAAAGTATCAAAAAATCTGATGAGACTTACCAAATTCTCTTTCCGCTTTTTTTTTTCTGTATCCTTCAATAAATCGTCATATTTGGCCTTTATTTCGGTCCAATCTTCCTTCAGATGTTCCAAGTCTGTTAAGGCTGCACGACCAACATCGGGACGTAGCTCAGAGGCCTCTTCGTTACCTGACTGCGGGGCTCTGTCATGAAGGTTCCCCCATCTTCCGTCCACACCTCCATCCTCTTCGCTCCTGGCGCGAAGCTTATTGCCTAGATCTACAAGAGGCTTGTAGAATCGTTGTTGTTTCTTCCCCGATTTTGAGAAGTGCGACCAACTGAAACCCTGTTTACCCTTCTTACGTTTAAGATCACCGCTCTGCTCCAATATCTTCAGCTGTCCTTTGATTATATCATCTTCCACCGGAAGAATGCTATCAAGGAACGCCCGAGAATCTGCTACATGACTATGTCCCATGCAGATTGCTGCATTGACCTCATTCTCGACTTCCTTGCATTGACCTCATTCTCGACTTCTTTGCATTGACCTCATTCTCGACTTCTTCTGTGAGAGCACTAGTCTTATGCATGCTACAGTTTTGTCAATTTAGTCGGTGTGCTGTGCATGCTTAAAGCATAGGAATTAACTAGAAAGTCTGCGTTATCCCGTTGATTTGAAGATGTCACTTGGAAAGAAAAACTTACGCGTTGTGCCGAGAACGCGCTGAAATTAGGCGCACTAGAAAAGTGGCTTATGACTAAGTGTACAGCCACAAGCCAGAACGACCCACATCAAAGCGAAATCTCCACGTACCCGTTAGAAACTCATATAGTCAACTAGTAGTACTGGTATGACGGGATTCATTGGACAAAACCTTCAACTTGACGTTTTAAATCCAATGAACTCCAATGATCATTGATGATCATTAGTGATCATCAGTTATTGGGGACCGGCATTGTCTGTAAGGATCAGTGTCTGTTTGTGGTTGTTTTCCCTCACTATAACTCATTCTGATCATGGATAATCGATATTGGAGAGCATCACTGCAGCTTTTGCTATAACACTTGAGCTGATCAGGAGGAACTACCCAATACGCAGGGGATGGTCGGAGGAATTAACCCTAAGTCAATTAGAAGTTACTCATTTAGATGCAAAGTAGACTATAAAAAATTATATTTCCAGTTTTTATCTGAATGACATCAGCAAAACACGAATTGACTTAATTCGACTTAAATCCGGAAATAAGTAGATTTTAAGTCAAATGAGGTATATC
>JASFDA010000095.1:8569-23824 GCA_036936965.1 Cystoderma amianthinum
GTTTTTTTCATTCATTCCGAGTCTCTGTCCCCTTCCCACCCGTTGTCCCGCGTATCAAGGGTACGCCCCGTCGTACACAATGCACATTGCAAGCTACTCGACACTACAATCAACTGGCGGCTGCATAACCCCCTTCGCCTTTCTTTGTGTCACTTGTCAACCATCCCGTCTCACCGACCCCGTTCCCTGATTGTCGCTCATACATTACCACCACCTTTTTGGCTCCCTGATCATCGCTCATGCATTACCACCACCTTTTTAGGTCACGATCATCCACCACCCCGCGCCTTATTGACCGAGTGCTACGCCGTACTTTGACTGCTACTGTACCCCCCAATTCAAAACATTGCAACTTGTACGATTCTTGAATATAAGTAGTCTTGAATATAAGGCGCTAACGGGTATCCAACTTGCCTTCCACAAGTTCTCACCGTCAGTATACTATTGGCACAGTGTACTCGTTGTACATTGACATGCACAAGTCCCAGATCCAAACTCTACACCGCGGCCTTTGCCATGCACACCATGTTGAGCTTTGAATCTAAATTAAAAGAACGGACTCCGGGATTGAATATTAAACCCTCGACTATGATCACCACCGTTACCGTCACCATAATACTAGCTAACAACAATGACACGGTTGGACAACCGCGCGTTTTCCGAAAAAATATTAACGGGGCAAGGCATCGGTATAGTTTCCCTGCTAACTAGATATTGTCGTCCGGACATGAAATGCTCGCGTGCCCTTTTTGAAATCAAGACTACTACCAGCATTTTAGCATTGCTCCCGTGGACCACGACACGCGACGATGCTTTATCATTAATTACCGTATCACTTCTCCATCGCGATCTCCACTAAAAGTAAGCCACAATTTGAGAAATACGAAATTAACGCCCCATCCGGATGCCTATCATGCAATTGTGTTAGGCCACAATATCCGGCGGTATTCTACACAGTACATTTCTGATCGGCACGCAACCTCGCCAAGGACGCTCAAGTAGTACGGTGCGGAGAAATACATATGAAGGACATTTCAAGGCGATTTTTTTGGTATGAGGAAAGGGTATGGGTATGACATCTTCAGGGTAGGGGTTCAATAGTACCCTGCATATGGCAAATACGCCACAATACAACGTAAAGGACATATATATTGGCGGATACATCCTTGCGCTATAGCGATCACCGCCGCTCAGGGCTCAGGGCCCTACACATATTTTTAGACCTTTGCTTCGTCATGGACGGTTTCCAGCACACGAGTACGTTTTCTGCACGCTGATAGCGCCAGATTTGAACTATCATTCACTGATTTCAGCTAAAAATCGTCAAGCCAAGTGACCCATCGCACCTATTGGATCTCTGAGCTGTTGTTCATTGTACATATTACCAAGACGCGCTCTTTGCAAGGTGCATTGCATCTTGATAGTAAGGGATGCTCGAAGCGCAATAAGCCTGGTTGTTACTATCGAGTCGCATGCATTTCTAGTATGAATCTATTGCTCCCGTATCGTTCTGCAGTGTTTGACCTCCGGCTACGATTCGGCGTTGGTCTGTCGCTGCAATTATCTACCAGTTTCATGGCAACGGCCAACTTGTCGGACTGCAGGCGTGGTTGATTATTTGCGAATTTGAGGATCATCTACCATCTGCACGCAGGTCGTGTCTTCTTCCTCTTGGGCCGATTTGTAATACGTGCGTAACTTGAGTGAAGTTTGATCACGAAGCAACCCGGCGTTTTGGTTATTTGAGTCGTTCACCGCTGGCTAAATCGGCATCGCAGATCGTTATGTATGTCCTAGAGGTCTGGCAGCTAGAAAGTGTTCTGGGCATCAGCGATAGTCCCGAACAATTTCCAGTGTACACAAGCAGAATATATTATTATTGTTTGCATCATTTGGCACGGGGACCTGTTGCCTTCAAAATAGAACAGCTGTCATGTTTATTTTTAGCAACTTCAACTTGCAATGCAACAAAGGTACCTCCGCTTTCTCTTGGCATCCGTGTTCTTCAATCCTAGCGCGCTCATGAACCGCGGGGCGGCTTATCCAGCTAGTGGAAACCGGGGTTTGTCGGATTGGCTAGAAAAGTCCTCCACGTAGAATCCGGGACATCGCAGTTGTCACTACAGGTGCCGCCATGTCAGTGCAACCCTGAAATGAAGGTATTTGCACTCCTTTCGGGCCTATATAACTTATCTATCGTGTAGCGGCGCTGCCAACGGCCAGGCCTGAGACTTATTCGCGCCTTTCATCGCATCACTATTCAGCTTTTAATTCCTTCAGTTTTCAATTAAACGAATTATTGTTTCCCTCGTCCTTCGGCCCTCGCGACCACTATTTACGCGTTGAAGTTGCTTCCTTTTATTGGTTGGACAAACTCCATGTTGCCCTTCTCTCAAAGCGAACTTGCATGGAGATGTTAGTTATCACCCTCGGTCTCACCTAGATATATCTGATCATAAGTTTAGGCAGCCTTACAGTCCTCCATGTCGCAGCGATGTCGGCGACCGTACTGCGGCTTGTTGAGCGACGAAGATCGCAGCTAAAATGGGACGACTACTTCGCTGCAATAGCATTAGTGCTGGACTGTTTGATTTTCAGCGCACTCTGGATCCGCACGCCCGCAAAAGGTTTTGTCATGGTCTCCTACAGAATATCATTCATTTTCAGCTCTCTGACTTGATGGCTATCTTTGATCAGGTCCATACGGCGATGCAGGGGGCACTGACTCACCAGGTAGCCAGATTTTCAACTCTTGGATGGCGATAGTTGTCTTCCAATTCTTTATATGGTGAGATTATATTCAGACCTCGTCCGCCCAAAAAAGCTGAAAAGTAGTTAAACTTGATATTTTCTGCCCCTCAGGTCTACCCGAATTAGTCTCTCGCTGGCCGTTGCTAGAGTCGTCTCCCCATTCAGCATCGCGTACAAGGCCTCCATCGGCTCTGCATATATGTTTGGCGTGTTCTGCTGCGTCAACGTAGTCCACATGTCTGTAGTGTGCGCAGATAACACATCTTGGTACCAGGCGCCTCCATACCAATGCCCTATTCCTCTAAGTCTCGGTATAGAACGATTAATCTGTGCGTTCTTTGCGGCGCTCTCCACGCAAGCTAAGCACTGATGACAACCCTTAGGCGACATTATCTCCGATTTGTTCATTGTCGCTGTCCCGTGGTTCGCGTTAGCAAAAGTTGAGATCTCCCCTGCCTGCCGTAGAGTGGTACTGGTCGGCTTCAGTGCAAGTCTGTTAACGGCCACTACGAGCGTAGTGTCTGCCGCAGTCCTCATGCTCGAGGGCGACAATACCGCAGTGGGTACACTCGGCACGATGATGGCGCAGCTGCTTGTAAGTTGCACAATTTTATAGGTTAGGTTGACGACCTGAAAGTCGAGAAATTGTATGCCGTAGGGTGCCGTGTCACTGCTTGCGTGTAACCTTCTGGTCGTAGTCGCATTCATATACCGTGCCATCCGCGTGTTCAACCCCACAGTGTCCGAGCCCCGGTTCGACACGACGGCAGCGCGGGCGACCCCTGTTCTGGTGACGGTGGTAACGGTGCTGCCAACCCCACCTCTTCTATCGCCTCAAACGCAAGCAGGGGACTGCTCGATTGTGCTAACAGAACTCATGGAAAGTGATATGTGTATGTCTGATTCTTGGACAGATGGATCCACCCCTTCAGGCGCGATTAACAGCGATACCGGCTCGAATAAGAATAATCCTGTATGAATGAATGTCTGTTTGTTTAGATGCACGATCAGTAAAATAATATTGTCAAGATAATATTTTCATATTTAGACTTCTGTGTCCTAGTATGCAAAGTCCACGTTGCCATAGAAGGGGGGAGTAAACTTTCAGGAGTCATGAATATGGGCCCAAAAAGACTTCCAAGCTTGTGGTTGAGGTCAGGTACAACCTAACCTCGTCAGCCAAATTTTAAAAAATTTGCTTACATAAATGTTTTGAAAATTTTGACCACCACTGGCAGCAGAGCAAATAGTGTTAGCCGTAAGTTACTAAGTAACTAGTTAACTTGAGGCACTCGCAAGGCACTCGTGGCTCGCGAGAACGTGGGATTTTGAAAGGTATCCATGTTAATTTAAAAAGGACTTGGTACTGCATAATCGGACTCATTAGCATCATGTACTACGAGTATGTATATATAAGGCTTGATTGTAGGCTATATTGATGTGATCCAACACAAGGTCTAGATGATCAGTATTATACTTACCAAACGTTCAAGGTTTGGACAAGTTCAGGAAGATTCAGGGCATAGTATTGACAGGGCTTGAGCGTACAAGCAAAGTCTTGGTATCGTATTTATATGACTAAAGAAAGGGCTGCCAAAGGAAATGCGGGTTTAGAACAAATAACTAACCCCACCTTTATATCAAATCAAGCGTTACAAGAAAAGGAAATCTCAGGTCAGACTTCGACCCGTGGCCCGAAAGACCCCTTTTCACTTCAGGTACAGAAAGGCGTTGCAGCTGGAATGTTGTAGTACTGAATATGCTGCATTAGTCACTCTTTGTAAGGAGATATACTGATGAATTTACTGACAGTAAGATGAGCAACGTCAATCCCCAAGGAGGGAATCGAGTCAGAGCAAGTTGGGTCTTCGCCATCAGCAGCGCATTGCTTAGTTGTTGCTGGGCTAGCCGGATCGGGAGTTTGGAAGAACTCCACACCTAGGAATGGTTAATGTTAGAAATAGACTCATGAAATACTAGCTAACCGTGATGTTTATAGCCTAAGCTCTGAGGAATAATGGTTGGAACGCTGAACAAAACGTTAGGACCACATTTCACGTTCTCACAAATTTCCCTCACCCATCAATAGTGTGAACAGCTAAACGTTCAGGAAATATCAATAACTTTAGGGGTAAAAAGATAGTAAATTATATCTACATCTGAATGCCTGGTTGCCAAATTTTGAATTGATGAATTCAGCTCCAGTCGGGTTGAAGGTTCGTGGCTAAGTTCAATCAACCTTTTTATAATCATCGCAACTTTCCGATAGACTAACCTGGCCAAAGGTAAACATCCTGACCGAGCTATAAAATATCGCTCAACACCCGAACATCAAAACTTGGACTAAGGACTCTTACCTTCCGGGGAAGTTTTGTTGTAAAGATATGCCAGCTAAACTAGACAGAGCGCCTCCAAGGGAGTGTCCGGTCGACACAAGGTTGTATCCAGGGTGTGCCACAAGTTGTGATTTGACGGTGCTGATCACAGTATTTGCAACCGAGTTCCATCTTGTCAGGTGTCAAATAGTGTCGCACAGTATTGGAGCATAAGACTTACGCGGTCAAGAATCCAGCGTGTGCGGTAGATCCCGCTACAGACGACTTCAGCCTGAATAAATTCATTGAAAAACAAGGGTTTCGAACCTGGAGGGCTGACACCCGGGGACACAAAGGGAACTAACTCAATTTGAGCGTCAACTAAGAAGTCGGTCAACGAGGTACTTGTAGAGTACCATGAGTCAGCACAGTTCAATAACAAGAATATTCTCCATACCTGCCACGTAGGGCTACTACGATTTCCTTCCGATTGTCATCACGAGCGACGAAACCTTGAGTATCTGTGATAACTTCAGAGAACTAAATAATCAACTGAGTTACTGATGACACGAGATCATTTAATTTATTTACCTCAGTCACGAGAGTATTTCCGTTAGGCTTGGGACAATCGAGGGAGTATGCCGAGGACGCATCTAGAAACAGACATTAAATAAATCACCTGATTTCTGAAGTGCCGCGACAAACACTGAAAGTAAAACACGAGATCATCGAAGGTAGCTGTGAAGGATCATAAATATGTAAATGCATCAAAACTGGAATGTTTATAAAGATCGGGAACACACTTTGGGGGATTGACCGCTTTTCGATTGTATTCATCGAATCGTCAAGAGGCGACGCCGCCACTGTAAAAGCGACAACGAGGAATCCAAATATTGTTGAAATGCGCATTTTATGACTAAGACTTGTGTTGTGAGGAGGGTGTCGAGGGTATCCTGTAGTTTGGAAGCCCTTTATAGAGCCTCGGAATTGTCTAGGTTTTAATCTAGGACATATAATATCATCCGACATGTGAATGTTTTCATGCTGCTGATTTTGTCGGGGCTCCTAGCTCGGAAACAATGGAGAAAAGTCTGAACTTCTTGAAACGTCTACTGTGTGGGGTATCCTCGCCAAAAATTGGATTCCTTCGAATACCTCAAAGTGTTAAAGATAGCCGCGAAGCTATCTACGACAGTTGCTACGGAAGCATTTTATGTTCCTTGTCTTGACCTTGGAATTTACTATTGAGAGTCAAAAGTTGAGGGAAGTGCTGTATGGTATTTTTGGAACAACCCGAATGTGGTCTTGGTGTATAATACACTCACGGATACCCTCAAATATTAAACGCAAGGGTAAAATACCTGAAAGGTTTCGCCTTTGCTTGCTCATAGTCCATAACTATCCTCGCCCTGTGATAAGGTATTGAGTATACCGAATGCCGGTTAGTATTGACATAAGCTAAAGAGTTCTGTAGTTATTGTACCCGCACGAACCTAAATCTGCACCCGTGTATGTCCGCATCTTTGCACAGTGCCCACATTCACAGTAAATGGTCGGCTGAGTAGAACATAAAGTGGGTGTTCATGGCATTAGGTGGAACGTTAAGTTTTCATTGAATGTCATCTAAGATGAAGGAAAGTGTAACACGCCTATATTTTAAAACATTAATCCCGTTTATGCTTAGCAGAAGCCTTCCATCGTCCTAGGAGATGGTTTGCTCGGACTATCAACAAGTCACGGAGCATCTGGAGAGACGCTGTGACGACGTTCAATTTGCTTCCGGCTACCTCATGCCATTCTATCGGTACTTCTGATACAGGAATGCGCAGTTGTTTGGCGAGAAGCAAGAGTTCGACGTCAAAAATCCAGGTCGGAAGATGTTGCGCGGGAAATATTTGTTGTGCTGCAGAGCGCGAAAATAGCTTGAAGCCACATTGTGTATCCCGAATGTGACCAACGCCTACGATCCGTAAAATTGTGTGCAATCCATACATGAGGATGTTACGAAGGAGTGAACGCTTAGGGTTAAATGTTAGATGTTAAAGACAATAACTTTCTGTGAAGTATGCACCTTCACAACCGCCTCAGACTTAACAAGGTGGGCTCTACTCCCCACCACCATCCCCGGGGCATTATTTGGTGCAATCTCGTCCAGAGCCTTCCAAAGCAATTCTAAGTCTTCGATTTTACTGGCTCCGTCAGCGTCTACCATTAGGAGGCGCTCCCCACCAGCGTGGAGCATGCCATGTCTAACGGCACCTCCTTTTCCAGTATTTTTTTCGAGTGTCACAACTCTAATGTTCCATTGTGCGTATTTGGCTGCGAGTTTCAAAGCTGTTGCTGACGTGTCATCGGTGGAACCGTCGTCAACGATGAGAATCTCAAAACTGCGCTGTGGGCTTAACGGCTCTGAGCCAAGATGTTTGATGGTCGCAGCCATCATTGAAGGCAGTCGTTCTGTCTCGTTGTATGCTGGGACAACCACGGTTAAATCGACATTGCTTTGATGAGCAAGCTGAGGAAGAGGCAGCAGCTTTGAAGCATGAGAACGGTATTTCTTCTCCGACTCCTGAATTATTATGGGAGGCGGTGACCAGAAGACGAGGGCTGCATATAACTAAGTTTCATCAATATGAGATATAATGGGATGAATGTGAAAACAGGTCAGGACAAGAGCATAACTCTAACCCAAAGTTATCGTCGTAGTCACAGCGTCCAATCCGTAAGGATGGCCCACGACTCAAAGAACAAGGATGAAGGGTATCATCGTTGGAGTAGAAAGAGAAAGTCAACTCACGCAAAAGATGATTCCGGTAAGGAAGGCTAAGCCACTGTACAGATATGACCACTGGTACATTAGATTTTGGGTATGCAGTGGCTGACCTCAAACTGGTCCAAAGGAATTATTTCCGCCCGTTTTTAAAAAAGGACAGACTCGTTACCTTTGGGCATTAATGTGAAGCGGGACCAGCGCAATGTGTGGATGGAGGACATCAACGTGAGAATTTTGATTTAGGTGACATAAAACGTGGAAGCTCTGAGAGTGTGTCATTTGAAATAGTCAATCTCGGTCCAGAAGAAAGGGAGCAAGAAAATCTCGACACGCAGTTTAGCAACATTAGTATACATCGAGTCTCAACTGTGATGACACGAAATGGCAAGAAAAGACTAGCATATGATGTAGGTGTATAGTAAGGGAACAGGATCCTGTATAACTCAAGTAGTCAAGTCTGGGAACCAGCAATGTCTTGATCAGATACTAGGAATAGAGTCGTTAATTTTATCCAATAGGTCTTGCGCGACTTTAGCATTAGACACCTTATCGAAAAAGAGCTGAAGTTAGTTGAATTCCAACGAGCAAGACAACAGATGGCAAACCCTCAGATTGTAATGCGTCGTGACTCCATCTTCAATCAAACTAAAGCGTAGATATCGTGGATCTTGAGCAAGAACACATCGCATACCAGGGAACAAAACCACGTTTAGAAGAACTGTGAAGACAGCCTCCTTCCGCATCACTAACGACAAATAAGTGGAATCATTGATGGTATTTGAAACAGCATACCTAGGCGTGCTCCACTCCCATCTTCTTGCTTCACATTCAACTTGAGTAAGCCAGTGCCGCGCTCTTTCCATTGGTTGCCCTCTAAAGTAAAAAGCTTTCCACGCGCTGATGCAATTGCTATCTCATCCTCCTCGCCAGTAACGACTACATCCTGTCAGTAAGCATCAACGATGGCATAAGAATAGTCTTACGTTCTTGTTTCGCAACGACAAATGCTTCGCTTTCTCGCTTCACTTTCTCACTCGCATCGGTACCTGCCCGCAATCTTGCACCAAAGCTCGTTGATGAGCCGTCTCGTTCGTCCTCACTGCCGCTTTCCGGGCCACTATTAGATTCTGGGGCACCAACCCCAGTATACCGTTCTAAAGAGCTCCTGCTAGAAGAGCCTCCTGGTGATCCGGCTCGTGCGCGCTTTGGCGCTGGAATGGCGAAGCCTTGCACGCCCCCAACGTACGACGCGAAAGGGTTTGAATTAACCGAATTTGCGCGACGAGTGGGAGATTTGGTCCTGCCCAGCTTGGAAGAGGATCCCAGAATGGGCGACTTGGACCTAGTAGCCGACGTAAACGGTGAAGACGATGACGCAAAGGCTTCAAATCCCGTCCGTTTCACACCAGTTGGGGTCGATGTCGAGGATTCACTAAGCTTCTGTGTAAGTGTTGATATAGGGGTTGATGGCGTGGGCTTTGTAGGGACTGACGTGGGTATCAAAGTGGAGGAAGATTTCGACGATGTGAAGAGGCTCTTTCCATGTACATTAGCAAAAGGAGAACTTGTGGACGCGTAGGCCATAAATCCACTCTGATTATGCATTTTGTCAGTAGCACAAGTTACGATATCAAACCTTACGTACTAATTTTGGCATTTTGGGAGATGGAGGCGAAGGTGTGGATTCTGCAGGTGGTGGGGAGGGCCTTTTTGTCGGGTTATCATCGTGATCTGCTTCATCTCGGAGACGCTTCAAAGGATCACTTGGGTATCGCAAATCGTCTCCAGTTTCTTCTTGCGGGCCTTGGCTTGTTCCACGCTCTAGATATTTGCGCTTCAAGCCTTTATCACCGCTCTCGGAGTCAGACCGAAAGTGTGAGGGGCCGTTCTCACGAATAGCAGAACCAATAGACGAGACCGTCCCGTCTCCTTGGGCATCCGTGACAGATCTGGAAAGCTCGGAACCATCGAGACTCCCCGGCGGAGAAGGTTCTTCATCGTCAACTTTAATGTCTTCCGACTGGTCAGCTTCAGTGTGCATATCCTTATTCACCACGAATCGCGTCGCCACAGGTTCCGCGTCAAAATCGCTATCGGGCATAGTAGCATTCATATTTTGCCAACTAATGTCTTCAACGCCCTGACTAATCTGCCGCACCCGCATTTTCATTTCATGGGGCGGTGAAACACTGATGGGTGGTGAACCCGAGTGAGATCTAGAGCCGGATTGACCATCCTCCTCCTCACACGTAGTGTCTAGACGCCTCCTGTTCTTCTTTGCAGGGGCATCCTTTTGTTCTTGGAGGAGGGGATCGGTATCCTGAGGTGTCATTAGAAATTTACGGTATAACGTCATTAAAAAAGTGAACAGACTAGCGTAGCTCTCGGCGTCGTTGCTGGCTCCAAAGAGACCTCACGCTCTCGCTTGCGAGAAAGCTTAAGTTCTAGATTGAACCAGCTGAGTTAGGGTTCAGATATCACAAGAAGTAAAACAGACCAGAGTCCATCGCGTCTGGAGATGGTGGTGCAGATGGTGGCGAGTGCTTGCGCCGTCGTTCGGCCAAAGAACCGTGAATATCATCGTCCTGTGAGTCTGTCATAGTCGTGGAAGGGATTCAAGGGAGTCCTGGACAGGAACAATTCTCTCGACCTCTCGCTCGGCTAAATCCGACGGATTTATCAACTCGTGTTCTCATCCCAAAGTGCTGCTCCTTTTACAATATTAATGCAGGTTACATTTGTTAAGCATATACAGATATGAGTATATAGATGCAATGCGTGTATGATATATATATAAGAATACAATCCATGCTAAGCAGTCACTCCCAACCAAAGAAACGTACAAGCCTTGCTGCAGCCAGCGTCAAAGGAGGCAACTCAACAACCCATAGGAGATTAGAATAAAGGTATAGTATCCATTTTATAGCGGTTTCTCAACCATAGCAGTTTCTTTCGCAAGCTGGCGCTCGTGAGCATAAACGAGAATTTCCCGAATATTCTTTTCAAGCACTGGCTTCGTGAGCACACTGAGAATAATGTCAGATGATTGGTTTATAAATCGACAAAGACTCATACCGATCCACACCGGCACGGATATATTCTTCTTGATCTGATAGTAAAGCATTGCCTATCGTAATGCCAATCAGAAAACCTAGGCATGTAGTGAATCTATGAGCTTACCTGTGACACCAACAATAAAATCGTGTCGATCCATCTCCCTAAGTTTCTGGACAGCTTTGACGCCAGACATTATGGGCATTTGGTTATCGAGAAAAATTACTGCGTATTTATTTTCCTCAACAATAAGTGGTTGGTCAATCTGTTGCTCCAGTATCGGCCCTGAGTGACGGGATCCGTCGCTGGAAGGGGTCATCCTGAAACCATGAGGGCCTAGCACCATTTCCAGTGCCATCTCGCCATTCTCAGCAACGTCAACTTCACAACCAATACGCGTCAAGATACGTTTCATCAAAGTCCGAGTCAAGGGGTCATCATCTACTACCAGGACTAACAACCCAGGTGTCACTTGAATCACAACCTCGGCGGATGGAGGCGCGCCTCGCGTGTAAGCGGCGTCAA
This sequence comes from Cystoderma amianthinum, assembly GCA_036936965.1. NCBI lineage: Eukaryota > Fungi > Basidiomycota > Agaricomycetes > Agaricales > Squamanitaceae > Cystoderma > Cystoderma amianthinum. The sequence goes on from JASFDA010000095.1 coordinate 19,988, forward strand.
AGTGAGAGAGAGCTGTGGATGAAACAACGGATTGCTGGGAGTCATTTGTTGTTAAAGGAGGAGGAATCGTCGATATTTGTTTCTCGTGAACGAATGATCGAGGTCCGGGTAGAGGCACGTAGTTCGGCCGTACAACTTGACTTCGCTGTTTCGAAGATGGCACGTTTGGCATTTCCGAGCTAGGCATCTCTCCAGTATTCAAAGACATCTGGGTTTCTTCATTAGATGCTACAGTCACCTTGTTTAAGGAACTTGCACGGTCAGCTAAGGATAATAAATCAATGTCAAGACATATGAAAAAATTAAAATAATCACAGTTTTTTCGAATCGCTGTGCCATCGTGAGGCACCTGCGGAGATCGAGGCGACCGTAATGTAATAGGATCCACATCATTTGGCAAATTTCTATGCAGGGCACTTGGAACCGTGGATTGATTCGCCGAAACCCAAAATATGTCTAGATCAGATGAGTGTGAACCCACAGCGGAAGTATCCTGTATTGGAGTTGCTAGTAAAGTCTTTTGTCCAACTCCTAAAGGCAATTCAACCCAGAAGGTCGATCCTTCCCCTGACTTAGAATAGAATCCCAGGCGACCCCCGCTGATCCGGACGATCTGTCGGACAAGCGCTAAACCAAGACCACTTCCCTTGCCACCTGCAGTCAACTTCTTTTAGCAACCGTCCGTAAGTGACAACATATGAATAAACGCAAACCTTGTTGCTTGCCCTGTTCAGTTTGATTAAATGCAGCTAACTCCCCGTTAGATCGCGCTCGTTACAAGAAGCCGGATACTTACAGAAAAGTCGATTATTGGCAATCTCAGATGGTTTTAACCCACAACCTGTGTCGATGACTTCGATGCGCACAACTATATCGTCAAGAGTTTTGCCGTGTTCATGGTTGTGTCGATGAAGATGATTTGTAGACAAACGATGGACCTGTTCATAAGCACTAGATAGACTTTCCTTGCCCTCCGAGTCTTTTTCGTTTGATTCTACTCGAGTATAAGGAAAAGGTCGAACCAGGCGTGTTTTGATCATTACTTGTCCGCCTGGAGGAGTAAATTTGCAAGCATTACTATCGCAAATTCAGTAGATAATCAACTAATGGCTTTGCATAACAACTGACCTCCCAAGATTAGTTATAATTTGTCTTAGCCGTGCTTCATCTCCTGTTACAACACCATCTACATTTGGATTTTTCTTGATGTGTGTTTCGATGCTCTCCCCCGTCTCTCCCATGGCTTCGTAAGCAGCTCGTCGAGCAACCTGGTACGTAGATTAATTCAAGTCTTACGCTGAGTGAGGACAACTTCGAACCAGATCAATGGACGAGTCAAGGTCAGTATTGAAAATGAGTCCCTTTGCTTTGGCAATCATGTCCATAGCGACGAACAGAGACCTTACGGTGTGGTGGAATGCAAAGGGCTTTTGGTGGATCAGATCAATTTGGATGTAGTGAGGAAGTTGCTAACCCTTGGAGCAGACTCCAACTTGCCGCTATCCATTCGATTGCTAACAAATGGTGGACTTTGTATTAATGTTTAGTAAAGGAAGAAAATTACTCACAAGTCAAGAACGTCGTTCAGCACTGAGAATTTAGATTCTTAATTCTAGGATAAAAATAGATAATAGAGAATGCACCTTTATGCATCATTGTGAGACTTCCTGAAAGCGCATAAAATTCAATTTCATGTTCTTTCGGTATACTGCCGGAGGATTCCATATTCTGAACAGCCAGAACTGCAGTAAAAAAAAAATTAACAATGAATTTTAGCGGGGAATTAAATATTGCAGCTTACGGGCAGTGTTCAAAGGCACTCGGACCTGTAAAGACATGACTAGTGTGAGACAGGCAGGTATGTTTATTATGGAGTGTACTCATCATGGAAAACATATCTAAGATGAATTAATATGATTAAGGTGTGAGCGTAAATCAACATACGAGGTAAGCCGTCTTTTAGAATCAGAAGCAATGCGTTCGTTATTCTTAGCTATTTCAGTCGCCTATCAACAAATTTTAGCAAGTTGTCACTTGGTTCGGAAAAACGGTTGACCCTGTATTGGCCCTTGAGCTGATCCCGCAATGTGAAGAGGCGCCGTTCCGACTGTATGAAGTATTAAATATTAGATATAAAGAGAATGCATGGAGCCCTTACAGCTTCTCTCATATAATGGACGTAGATGAGGACTTGAGATGCAAATCAGGATGCAGTAAACTGGCTGAGACGAAAAAACCCACAACTCTGAAAAAAAAAGAAATTGATCATGCCTTGAAAGTGAATATTAGCGTTTTATTTGCTAAGAATATTGATCCACCAAACTTCGTATCCATGTTTTTCGGAGTGGTATCATGACACATGATGTACTATGATAGCAGTGTGGATCGTGAATGAATGAATGAGCTATGACACCAATACATACAATAAGAAAAAAGCAAGTGCTCCAAGTGCAGCAGGAAAGCGATCCAGTTTGAGACCGAAAAGAGCAATGGTTTGCAAAGCCTCAAAATATCGGTTATTGACAATCTTCCAACGGATGATATTCTTGAAGCATACCGAGGTATAATAAAATAGAGCAAAAAAATCACGGCCTTGACAATTTTGCACGGGTGAGTAGTATCCACATATTTTCCTATACAGAGACTCAACAAGAAAAGGAAACTTATTCAAATGTGGTCACGTACATAAACAGAACTTGATAGAAAGACCTTTATAGAATTTTGGTTTTAGCCTGCAAAAGTCGACCCTAACGAAGTTAATAACACACCAGCACCAAATTGAGATGATCAGAAATGTCTGGTATATGAAAGGTCTATCTCGAGGCCAGTCGTACATGACCATAAAACTGAGATAATGTCAACATGCACACACCCTATTTATTGCAAGCAACTCACACAACAGGTATACTGCAAGCTGGTCCAAACTTTCGACCCCGGAATGATCAGGTGATAAATTATATGAGAAATACCGTACACTCACAGCAAAATAGAATATCTGATCTTGAAGAACAATCTCAGGCTTCTTGGGGATAAAAGCAATTCCAAGGACCCAGTTGACGATGAGCCACACAGCAGCCCAAGTAGCAAGTGACTTTTTAAGAAACCAATCCTCCTGCAATGCAGAGGTCAACCTTGAACATGGAAAGAATATTACCCACTTACTTGTGCGTAGCTGTGTTCCGACTGCCCATCAACGAACCGGGTGCCGAAAATCTCCAGGACCAAAGGCCATACTTTGTAACGTAGAATGACAAGGGGAGACCAGGAAAATTCGGTGTTCACTGAATTCTCTTGTTCACTCGGGTACCGAGTTCCTAATTTTTCTTGTTCTGCATCATTGTCGGAATGAAAATCCGAGGTTTGCTCGTATTCTGACCAAAACCTGTCGACAACAACTTCATTGACGTCGAGGGTGTCGTCGATTTCCACTTTCTCCTTATCATTTTGATGTCCGTGATAGCTGTCATCGCCGACGTCACAATTTATAAATGAATGGCTGGATGGTGCTGTCCCAGTGCCAATGCGCCGTACAAATCGTGCCCAGTGAACAAGCATAGTTTCAACGATGGCGTCCTTATTCATCCAATGGCGGCGGGAAGAAGGTACTTGACCCGTGTTACCTTGAATAACAGGCACTGGAAGGGAATCGCCAACAGCCGTAGATGTTGCCGGTGTCGTCGTCTTGCTGGAATAACGGAGATCGTTGGGGCTTTTCTCATTCTTATTTGGGAGTGAAGCAAGCTTTACATCGGCGACCCACTTGGATGAAGTGGCATGGGTAGGATCCCAAGAAGGCATACCAAGAATGTCGTCGAGAATGGGGAGGGAAAAAACCCA
>JASFDA010000096.1:0-35760 GCA_036936965.1 Cystoderma amianthinum
TAATTTTAGAACCCTGAAAACATATCCATTTCAATACTTGAAAATAAATCTAAAACTCAAACTTTTCAACTCATTTTTGGTGATCTAAAAGGTAAAGTTTTCAGTTAAATTTTCAAAATTCCAAATTATATTCGAAATCTTAAACCCTTTGGGACGTGTTTTCAAATGTCTGAAATTACCTGTGCCCCAGCTGTGTATGTTTCTGGTCAGTTATGTACATACTTACTCCGTGGTAAATTTTGAGTCAAGGTCCCCGGATCAGACATTCCGTTTAAAAATAGATTTCAAATTTTACAAGTTTACCCTAGTACGTTTCTGGCCGTTACTGATACAATCTTGAAAATACCAAGAGCAACATTGCTTGGTACAGTCTAGGCCAGGCCAGCCTGAGCGAACTTCGAACGCCTTGCGATAGTCCTTGAAGTCGTTCTATGTAGCATGCTTTTCATGCCTTGCAGGATTCAGCGCGTTATTGGTCGGTCTACGCTCTCCGCGAACCCGCAGCAAAACTGCTCGCCGTAACAGTTCTAGCCCCATATTAGACCGCAGGTGCGGCTCAAACGAGGGCTCAAACTTCTCCCTCGTTCTATGCCTATCAACGAGACTCATGTCGACTCCTTTAAAGTTTAAGACGTGTTACAGTCGCTTCGTCCGAGTCTTGCACGGCGGCAATATCTTTATCTGTTCATCCTCACCTGCGAAGCATCAGCAAGCTCGGCTTAGGCCAGGGCTCACAACTTCCCATATGTATATCCAGCACCGTCCGCAAGAAGCAACCGGCTAAATCCAAGAGAACGGTGATTAGTGATGGGAGCAGGGGCGGCCGCTCTGGGGGGGGGAAGTGCAAGACACATTCGAGGGAACGGCCGGTCTCCCGTCATCACTTTACGTAACTCTACAACACCTACATCGACCAACCACTTCCGACCCTTCTAATTCTCCTAGTGCTACTATTAGTGGGCTTTAGAATTCTGACTCAGGCGGTCGATCATGAAGAGACTCATTGAAAAAAATTCAATACTCCAACACCTCCAGCGTTTCGGTTGTCCGATGATATCTTGATCTCTATATTCATGCTGAATGTTGAACAACTGATCGACATCGACAATTGGACGCAAAGCGAAATCCCCTGGGACCATCGTCCTATTTTGCAATATACGATGAGACGAACATCGCAGGTCTGCCGTCGCTGGCGCCCGGTTGCACTAACATGTCCAGCCCTTTGGAGTAACATTGAAATATCTTGTACAAAACAAGTGTTATATCTGTACCTGCGGAGATCGGCCTACTGTATTCAGTTTCGAAAGTAGATATTTTTCTGCACCTCTATCGGTAAGCTGTAGCAACTCGAGTATTGATTTAATTTTTATGCAGTAAAGGGGGTAGGCTTCGCGCATCGCTTCACAATGAAGGTGCCGAAGTGTTTACGATGGACAGCAAAACGGCTGTGAAATCATCCGATCAAGGTGCGTTGTTAAACGCTTGTTTAACGCCGACAATCCCTACCCCGGAATTAATTTAATTTCAGAAATGGTGTATTGCTGTCACTCAGGCAGGCATTGACACTCTACAATATGAATGTGCGCCAGCATCTACACTAAGGATACGCATGACTTAGAATTGTAGGAGCAATCCTGCTTTCAAAATACCATCCTCGTGCGAGCGGTTGCCTTCGGGCATGTCCGGCGGGGGGTCGGGGAAGGTCAGTCAGATTTCGGTCTTAAAGTGTGTCTCACCTGTATTACCAGATCATTCAAATGAACTTCGACTTCTACACAGCACACAGCCCTTATTTATAGCGGGCGTCTATAACACCAATGCTGTTAAAATCTTACAGCCACGTGCAAATTTAATTTTTGAGTTTACTCAACAGCATAACGGGCATTGGAATCATATAAACGGCGTGGTTGATACTAACTTTTGCAGGGCACCTTTTCCTCAATTTTACCAACGAATCAACTTCCACATGTCCCGAGCAAGATATAATCCATTACGAAGACCCGTCAATTCCATTGCCGAATCCTTCAAGGGGGCGAGTGGCGTAACGATAAGTGGGGGCATGCACACTGTCGTTGGCGGATCCAAGATCGTTGTTGATAGGGATGTCGACATGGAAGATATTCAAAGGCTTAAAGAGGCTATATCCCAAGATCCATCAACGATCAGCAAAGCCAGTTTACTTTCTGGAGCAAAAACCGTCCTTTTACAAGGTGCGAATACAGAGAGCATTGGAGGGGGGAGTATAGTCATTAATGGACAGTCGAAAAATCCTTGTCAGACCATATGCCGTTGACCTTCTGCATCATATACTCATGAAATGTTTGATTCCACAGATGATGCTGAATTACAAAACATCCAGACAGCCCCAGAATATGGAAAGACCGCTAGTAAGTGTGCATTCCAGAGGTTAACTGTCTGAATTCGAATTTATCGTTGCAGAGCATGTTAACAGTCAAAATCTCACGTCCCATCCGGCAGAACGTCGTGTGTACCCTCAGACTTATCGTTCCATTAGTGCTACCGTTGGCACTAACGCAAAGAACCTAACAGTGGGGCGAGGAGGAATATTATCCGCAAACGCCGGCAGTCGCATCGTTGGTAGTAACATAACAGATATTCTTGCAATAATGAGCAAGGCAAAAGAGGCTGAGGCGTTAGATGCAGATAGGCATGCGGAGATTTTGCAAGATTCTAGGGGCGTAGTTCTGCATGGTTCTGTGCAGGCAGTTGCAGGGTTCGACATTGAGATCAGATGACAAGTCCTGAAGAGTGTGATTAGTCACTACTTAATTATTGTTAGTGTAGTTTGGTAACGCTCCGAATGATCTCAACGTCCCGAATCCTCGGTGTAAATAAAGGAGAAGAATACCAGTTTGGTAAGTGATCATCATCTAAATGCACGGAAAGACATGGAACGAAGATTGTACGTGATTTAACAAAGCATCATGAGGACGAGGTCTTTTCGCTCAAGGCACGAACACAGGACTAAGAAAAGGATTCTAAACAGAACCATAGTACTACAGCACCCGATTTTGGCTGATTTTCAACAGCCGTTTTGCCAAAAAGGCCCAATTCTGTCCGGTTGTTCAACGGCATTTTGGGGAATAGTCGGGGGTCCTTTGGAGCCCTACTTATTTGAGCAACAAGAGCATTAGTATTAATATCTGGCTCTAGGAATAGCATTACCAAACGAAAGCATTCGACCCTGAATTTTCCAAGAATTTCCCCGTCTCAACTCCATCTTGATGATAATTGCTACATTTGTTGCAACCCCCATTGCACCCTCACAGTCTTAGTCTCTGGTTTTTTCAAGGTACTGCTACTAATTTGTCCTGTTTTGTTCTTGGACCCACCTGCAAATTTTCGTCACTGGGTTATTATTTCTCAGGATTGTCAGCGTGCTCCCACTCATTACTTAAGAGTCTATCTACTCAACGGGTGAAGGATCACACGAACGTGGAACTCCCGTTGATTGCTGGCAGGTGGCATATCGATTAAACTTTTTCATATGTATCTCTGAGACGGGACGTGATTTCGACTTCCATCGATGTTGAATATGCTTACGACTCCTAAGTGTTGTATCAAGTATACTTTTTTTCAAGTTGTATGTAGCAACAATCTATCAGTCACTATTGAGACTAGTGCGCCTTCGCACGGTGTTCCCGTACCGTGATCCCGGCTTGAAAGGGTGTTGATAGACCAAGATGGCCATCTTCTGACGTGAATTCAGAACCCAGTAGGGTTTCCCCTTGGCTTCCCACATACAGCAATCCGACATAAACCACAACTTGAACTAATTTACGTTTTTCCTTAACTTCCCACATACAGCAACGCGACGTTAGACCGTTACCCTTCCCCTTTACCTACATGCCATCCATTACGCCTAGAGTTACTCTTGAAATCGTTGTTGTCGGCGCAAGCATTGCAGGTGAGCTTGATATTCTTAGTACACGATCGCGGTCACAACACTGATCCCTACCTGTCAAGGCCTCGCGACTGCCTTTACGCTTCAAAGAGCTGGTCATAACGTTCTCGTGGTAGAGTCAAACAACGAACGACAGAAGACTGTAGGCGTATTTGCGCATCGTCCATTGCCACTGATACATTATTACTCAGAGTCTTGCAGGGGTGCGGTAAGTATGCGTTACTTTCAATGATGATAGCACTGATGTTTTGATTAGCTCTCCGCCCAATATGACGCGTATATTCGATCACTGGGGTTTATCATCGCGCTTTGATAAAATCTGTCACAAGTCAGATCGCTTCAATCTTCTCAAAGGTTAGCTTTATATTTTCCCACATCGGTCAATAAGACACCCAGCTGATCCCGTATTTTAGATGGTAAATTTCTTGGTTCTATGCTGCTCAGTGGAACATTTCTGGAGGATCTTTTGGCCGACTTTGTTCACATTCAGGTACATCTTGTTGTATCAAAACCATCCTGTATTTAATTAAGGTGATATTTCCCAGTACTCCGAACTAGTTGCACTCCTACGGCAATTGGGAGAAGAAGAAGGTGTTAAATTCCTATTCGATAGCCGCGTCATAGGAATTGCAACCGACAGATTGCCAGTCTCCATTAGGCTCGAAAACGGACAGTCATTATCTGCAGACTTCGTCGTCGCGGCCGATGGATTTAATAGTAGCCTGCGTTCACTAGTCACAGAAGACGTGATGGAAGAGAAATGCCGAATGGTACTCGGTTTGACTGTTCCTCGGGCATCGATCGAAGCCGATGACGATCTTCGCAAGCTGCTTGATCATCCAAACCATGTGTGTAAACTTGCCAAAATCTTTATATTACCCCCAAACTAAGTTTTGTCTTCTTCAGTGGCAGATCTGGCTAGCCGACAGTATACTGATGAATGCAAATTTAATAGTCAGTGCATATATCCTTGTAAGTTGTGTGTTCTCAACCCCTTCAACAGAGTCCCAATGGCGACTTCACCGCTACGATAACTTATGATATAGACCCGACGCTGCAACTAAGTGCTACGAATACGGGCTGGCACCCAACCACTTTATCAGAGGTGAAAGGCCTCGACCTCAGCCGACTAGATCCAATGTAGTTGTATTGCTCTCCTCTACCCGCTGATTCTCAAATATTTCAGTGGACAGAAACTTGTGAAGGCTGCAACTGAATTTTTTTTCAATGTCTTCAACTTACGACCACATCTCGATGAATTCGTATGTGATAATGAAAGAGTTGCCCTTGTTGGAGAAGCAGCTCATCCGCTCATGGTGAGACCCTGATTCGAAAATTGCCATGATGTCTAACTTACATATATGATGTTAGATAGGCGGGCTTTATTCTACCGCCCTTTGTCTTGAAGATGCAGAGACGCTTGGATGTCTTTTTAAGCGCATATATAACAAAGATCAAATCCCCCGCCTTCTGAATGCTTATGACGAGTTGCGTCAACCACGGTGCACAATGGTTAAAAGACACGAGGAGGAACATTACGACATGCTCGCCCTGCCAGACGGCCCCATGCAACAACAGCGAGACCAGATGATCACATTCTGCCTAGCAAAGGAGGACAGTGTTACAATGAGCGAAGATGGTTTCATGCTAATTTGGGGCGACCATATCAAAATCATGAGCTTTGATGCAACAGACAGCGTGGACGATTGGTGGGCAAAGTGGGGACGCCTATTGCAGCCCAACGATCCGTCAAAATCCGTCGAGCTATCCAAATTGACGCAACCTGAGCTCAAAGTCAGAGTTGTGATTGCAGACCACTCGCCTCCTCGAAGGAGCCGATCGCCGGTGGAACAAGAAGCATAGTAGCGAAGGTCCACCCAACTAGTTTCTTCTGTACATAGTTTGCAGCCCTACTGGTTCACACCAGTGTTACCCCAACTTAATTCGACAGGTGGACAGCGTTCACTTTAGGGTCAGTGACCGTGAATCCGAGGTTGATGAAGCATCCTGTCGGGAGTGCATGGCAAACCTTCAGCGTACAATGGACTCTCTCATGTTGTGATTATAGAAGTTTTTATTTCCACGGCTTTATGTCAGTGTCGAAGGATTGATGTTGGTATTACTGCGAGCTTTACAAATTATAATAATGCAAGAATCAAAATTGCTTGTGGATTGTCAAGCGCCGCGGCCGTATAGTTACGCGGATAGGCCCCACCTTGGGATTCAAAAGACTAACCTTGAGTGGGATGGACATATGACTGAGTGCAATTGTCAGAAAATAGCGCTCAAGATAACACACAGATTGGCCTCATGGCCCATGGGCTTGCGATCCTACTTCTGAAGGCAGTAGCTCCCGTTTTTTGGGGTGGCCTGGGCAGCGGCAAGACCTATCAGTATATTCAAACAGTTAAGATCCTTCCTAGGCTCGACACCAGCGTTATGGTATACCGTCCACCTTTTCTTTTTTCCCGCACCCGAAGGAGACTGGTTCGAGTCTAGATCCTTCCTTCATTCAGCCCATCGGGATTACCGTCGGAAGATTCGAAAGTAATTGAAATGTTAGAGAAAGCTGACTATAAAACCGACTACTAAAACGGCGAGTTTAAGATTATCTTCATCGGTGTACTAGGCACATAAGCCGTCTCAAGTAATGTAGTAGTATTAAGTACATTTAATCGCTACTAGTAATAGAATAAGCGGCTTCTCTGCGTGACTGGTGACCTCAATGTGAGTGCAAAAATAACTTGTAGTTATTTGTGATGCAACTACTTATAAGTGACGACAAATCAATTGAGGCTACGTCGTAAGTAAGTAACATTGTTTATTTAAAGTTGTCGTATGCTTTACATAAATCTAATGTCTTTCATATTTCCTTGCGCAAAACTTTCAAATGACGGAATTAGAGGTGCACGAGCAATCCACTTATAAAAAAGTAAGTAGATATTAATGGCACTATGTTACTGTATCACTCGTGATCCTGATGAAAAAAGATCAGCAATAATGCTCCTGCAGGCTTGCCACCCCGCCTATCATATTAAGACTCAGTAGTATTTATGATGCTTCCACTGAATATCTCTTTCCTATGGCAGGAATTCTGACTTTTGGACAAGCTGTTGGACTCAACATTGCCTGCGCTGTTGTGCGTGGTTTTTTGTTTTTCACATCGCAGCTATATGTAACTTTTATAGGCTACACACCTCGCGTATCACCGTCATGAACCACAGTCACCAGCTGCCGTCCTGACCCTCACAGTCGTGCCAAGTACTTTTGTTGCCGTTCAGTATCACCTCTTTTCTTCTATTCTAAGTTCTATTGGCTATGTATCTGTCTTATATTTCATGACATTGCTCACTTCCATTTCTTTGTATCGCTCTTTTCCTCTCCACCCGTTGGCAAATTATCCTGGGCCCATCCTTTGTAAATTGACAAAACTGTGGACTGTTTATATTTCGTACCGAGGAAAGCTGCATCGATATTACAAGGAGCTGCACGACCATTATGGGCCCATAGTACGCGTAGGCATGTCGCCGTATCATCCATCGTTAAATGATTGTGATCTTAATGCATCCACCAGGACCAAATGAGCTCTCTATCGCAGATAAAGACTCCATTCCCTTTATTACTGGCTCTCAAGGAATGTCGAAAGGACCATGTAAGAGTGCCATTTTTTGATTTAGAAGTCTTTAATAATGCGGTGTGAGACAGTATGGGAAGGAAGGCTGTTTACCCCTCCCCAAAACCGAAATTGCGCACTTATAAGTTCTAGAAGTCTAGAAACTCACGGGGAATTACGGAAACCTTGGAACAAAGCGTTCGGTCCAACACCCATCAAAGATTATAAAGAGATTTTGAAGACAAGTGCTAAAACATTTATGGAGCATTTAGAATCTCTCTGCAGGTCCAAAGGAGGAGATACCGCGAGTCTAAATATGGCTCAATGGATTAGCCGCTTCACGTATGCTTAATTGTGGTGTTTCCTTCGAGAAACTTATTTATCCCAGGTTTGACATCATGGGTGATATAACGTGCGTCTCTGACATTTATTCTCTCTTCAACAAAACTTAAAAGGTATAATTTCCAGGTTTGATCACTCTTTTGGCTTGGTAGCGACTGGAGACCCAGAAGACCTTTATGGGACAGTCGAAAGGGGATTGATGTAAGATTTGGTATCTTTCTTGGACTCAACTGGAACTGGGATACCTTCCCACAGCCTTACAAGTGTCATGCAACATATTCCATGGATTGCAACTTTATTACGAGCACTACCTTTTATTGGATCAGATGTGCGTGCATTTGGAGCCTTCGCCATCAGCCCAGCGCGAGACCGTGCACATCGAGCTCCGAAACGCAGAGATTTTGTCCATCACTTGGTACTTGATATTTATCCCGCCTATTTGTGGCGTTTACTAAACATTAGACACAGATTGAAGCCACAATACCGAATTCGGACCACTCACCTTCTACAATATTTCCCATAATCATGGGAAATGCTGTCTTATTCATTGAGGCTGGAGCCGATACTACCGCAACTACTCTTAGCAGCATCATATTCTACTTGGCGAAATATCCACATTATCGTGCGCGCCTACGTGCAGAGATCGATGAAGCTTTTGCTGCTACGGGTGTTGTTGAATTAGCCCGTCTTCCTTCCCTGCCCTTCCTTAATGCAATCATGTGAGCGCTAGTCCACAAAAATATTTCTAAATTCCGACATTATTGGTGTGGCGCTTAGAAATGAAGCCCTTCTTCTTGTGCCACCAGTACCAACATCTCTCCAACGTGCGCCTGAAAAAGGTAGTGGCGGTCATTTCATCGGAACAATGTAGGGCTAGTAGTGCTTTCGTGAATTAAATTCTAATGCTCACAGGTTTATTACGGAGGAAATATCAGTCAATGTCCCCGTCTACACTATCCACCGCAACCCTAAATACTTCTTCCCTCGCCCAGATGATTTCTGGCCTGAACGGTGGCTCGCTGACAAGGCGGAAGTCGTTCTCGAGCGTTCCGCTTTCATCCCATTTTCCTCAGGTCCCGCGAACTGCGTCGGAAGGCCATTAGCCATGTCCGAAATCCGTCTCGTTATTGCAATGTTGGTGAACAAGTTTGATATGACCTTGGCGAAGGGCTATGATGCTGCCCAGTGGGAAAACCAACTTGAGGATCGGTTCGTATTTAAGAGGGGAGAATTGCCTATTGTCTTGACGGTTATATAAGTGTCATATAGATTATATTTATCATGCTTGGTTTCTGGCACAATGTACGAACAGCTCAAACCAAGCTGCTTTCATTGATTGGTTTGGTATATTGAATGTCACTGGGTGGCATAAATGAGGTTATTGCATTGTGATCACTTGAGGTCATCGGCGTTGCTCTTTCCGAGCCATTATCGAAGGAGCACAAATATGCGAAGATGCTTCAAGCCCATTGCTCGTCCTCTTGGTCTCTTTGTCATACTAAGCCTGAGCCCGAGTCGTTTTCGCTTCCGTCAACAAAATAAAATGCAGCAACTTTTTATCGATAAGGAGGGAAACGTGGCTGGATAGGAAAGTCCGGGTCACCAGTCTGTACTCAGCATAAGGTTGATGGGACGGGAAGCACAATGCGTCTGCGCATGTTCATATAGATTGCACATGAAGGAGAAGCAGTCATACGGGTGAAACAATTAATGGATACATCTCATCGCCCACCCTTTCCACCTTTCATCTGCTGCTTTGAAACCTTGGGGCCCGAGGGTGCGGCAGCGCGAGCGGGCTAGATTGTCAAAATAATTAGCTGAATTCATTCAAAATTGTCTTCCCCTGACCTTAGCCTTCTTAGTCTCTTTGTCCTTCTTCTCTGTCTTAGCCTTTGAGATAGCAGCCAGTCGTTGTTGTGACCTGACAGCGGCAGTTTGGTTCCGCTTGGCAGCGATGGCAGCAAGGTCAGCACCGACGATACCACGTTGATGTTTCACAGTACGACGAGAACGCTTCTTGGCAACCTCTTCTGTAACACCCTTCTTGTGCATTCTGCGGTACACCTGTGTCCATGCGATTTTGCGGGGATTCTTGCGTTGCAAGAAGAGGGAGGCATTTTTTGACCCTGCGAAGCGGAAGACCTAGAATTGAATGTGAATCAGGAGTTACCAGAGTGAAATTGTGGTAAAGGTTCGCACTTTGCTGTCTCCACGAACGAAGAGCTTGCCTTTGCTGGGGTAGATTTTATAGCCGGAGAAGGAATCAATCTCGACCTTCTGTACTCAAAAAAATTCTGGTTTAATCTCTAGAAATGCTAGGGCATAATTATTACTCACCATCTACATGAATCCAAAAGGACAGAGAATGATAAATCAGCCTGTGTTCGAAGACAGTCCCAGTGTTATCCAAACAAGCGGTGCGCCATCCATCTCAAAACCAATCAAGTTCGCACTATTCGCATACCAGAAGAACACCAGAGTTCACAGGAAACCATTTCCGAAGGATATTACGCACTAAATGCTGAAATATTGCTCACCTTGATGAGTTTTGCGGGCTGTCGTTGTTGATCGTGATCGTCGTACAACCTTCACACTCGTCTCCGGCAAACGCCGTATCCGTGCACGTGCTGACAATCTCACAATTTTGATCGAGTTTAAACATGTTTACTCAAGTGTGTCCAATATTGAGGCACGGCAACACAAACAACGCACTCGCCAGCGCCTACTCGTAGCCTGCGAAGTACGTACATAAAGATATTATCTAAATGTACTCGGAACTAACTGCGTACGCCCCAGACATGCTCGTAGCAAGAGTTCTTATTTAGGGAAGATGAGATGAGACATACATATATCTAGAAGGTTGAGTGAGACACCCCTGTTCTCCAGTCTCTATCTCAACCATCTAGGTATGTCGTAGTATGGATCATCCTTCAGTCTCTAACGAAACTCTCTAGCAGTGTTGCCGTTGACATTTTCTCGACTCCCACCCTCCCACTCCTCTATTAGTACTAAATACGGGATTGATTATTCATGTATTTTGTATTCTAAATATTAACAGACTCCGTAGCGAAGCTCGTCTTCCTACGGAGTTCTTCTCCCTAACACCTGTGATCCCAAGGGAGAGTTGAAATATTGGAAGCTCAAAAACTCTACTCAATGAATTTGCTAAAGGGACGAATACTTCATATTAATGTTAGTACGATTTCCTTCCCCAACCCAAGCCTGGTGAAAGTTCGACCTAAGGAGCATAGCGCGATGTTATGCCTGCAGCTATTCCATAGGGCCTCAGCTCCAACTCAGCTCATCGATCAGTTGGCTACCAGCCTGTGTCAAGATCAATAATACACCCCCCGGATTGGGGGCTCGACAATGTCTCTCGTGAGTCGCTCACAATAAGTAGCGTTACCAGCCATAAAGAGACTGTTAAAACAACATAAACGAAAATAATTACAGTGTCATTAGCACTCCCTTGGTGGAAATTTAACCATTGCATACTTACTACTACTTAGCAGAACTATAATCCGTTTATACATTCAATAAAGCATGTTATGCGCTCTCGTACTTAATATGGCTTTGGTAAATAGGTTGTACATTAGTACAGCCTGGGGTGCTTTCTAAATTCTCGATACCGTGATATGGTGACCCCAGTACTGGCTATTGAACATGTACCACCTACGCAACATTCATGATATATCTACCAATACTATAGGTGGCAAGAAGTTTATTGGGGCCGGGGAGTGATTTTTTATGCAGGTTCTATGGTTTTTGATGAGACTTCTTTGAATGTAATGGGGACAGTTTTTAGGACAATGTATGGCAATTATTTGCAAAAGTTAAAAATTGGTCATGTACTATCTAAAATGTTCAGTACCGTTTGTATTGCCCCTTATAACCCAATTATTTTAATTCTAGTACAACTGCTTCAAGAAAAATTTCAACAAAGTCTATGATTGATCGCTGAGAACCAAAAGACGTAGATAGCAAAAAAAAGCTTACTTTTTCTTCTTTCAAGCCTTGAGAGCCTCAGAAGGGGAGAGCTCCTCGAAAGGGCATGTCGCAGAAATGTTCTCGTCCAACAAGAAATATTGTTGCAACTCACGGGAGTCAGAGTCACCATAGTTCTTCAAATCAGGGCTGACGGGAATGGGGTCGTATTTCGCAAGGAGAGCGCGAACTTTACCGAGAGCCGCAGCGCGCTTGGCGTCAGAGCTGAAAAGGATGTCGAAGATCCACTTAGGTTGGAAAACGATGGTGAGACCCTTGGCATAGCGGGTGCGGCGTTGTTGGTGAGCGGGGGTCTGGATGACGGTGAAGAATGGCTCGCCGCCGTAACACAAACACCACTTCTCATGGTCAATAGTTTTGGGGTACTCCGTAGGCCAGGGCTTCTCATCGATTTTAGCGAGGCCGTCAAGGAGTTTCCAGAAGGAGGAATTGTACTCCTCGATGGAGCGTGGGTTTTCATTTTGTTTGGCGAGGAGGACAAGTGATGTGTTGGGACCGAGAGAGCGGGCTTTTGGGAGGTAGTCATTCAAGCCATCTCCGAGAATTCGAATATTGCGCGGGCTGGAGAGGTCATCGTTCTCAACGAAGACGTATACCTGGTCATCAGCCTTAAAGCCCTTTGTGGCGTATATGCAAGGGAAAATGAGTTCTTCGTCGAGAAGAACGCGTGCGTAGTCGTCATAGGCAGTCCTTTGCCATGTACCCTCTGGGAATGTAGCTGTTACCTCGGCCCTATTTATTAAGTATGAGCATGAGTTTAAAAATCGGATATTTTAATTTTTACCTCGTTAACGGTTTTGGACTCTTTGGGCGAATGGCGGGAACTTGCTCGGTGACAGTGGACTAAAATGCGCATAAGTTAAAAATTCAAGGAAAGAGTCGATTTTAGAACTGACTCTAAGGTCGAAGAGGATCGACCGCAACTCTCTTAAGATGCTTGGATATTGTTTGATTGTTGCGTTTGCAAGCATCAACAGGACAGCAGCGCCGAAAACAACAGTAGATAGTTGAACAAAAGTAGAAGACATGTCGTAAGACGATGAGAATGAAACGAGAAGATGAATGTGAGTTGTGAATTGTGAATCTTCAGAATATCTTTAGTTCTCTTATACAAAGTAAAAGCTGACCATGGTAGAGAGCACCACTCTGTACGGTTATTACTCTCTACAGCGCCAGTCCTCACCTTACCCGTCGGAATGGGCTCTCTGGCGGCAAGATGATCTGATCGGGGAGCAGAAAATGTCATCTTCTCAACATCAAACCGTCACGCTGAATGAATGGCTGATCGATTACTTGATCGTAGCCATCTGTAGAGGAGCAGATAGTGGATAGACTTCTTTAGTGATGAACTTCTTGGTGAAGAACTCACATTAAATAAAACACGCAAGTAGCACAGAACGTCGTAACATTTTCAGGTAGTAGTTTATTCATACAGACGCTGTCGTATATTGATTGTCGCTCTAAGCCTCGATTTCGCGGCGCGTCGGTCTCTAGAACAGTTTGCCTGACAAACCAGCGATTGCACCGCTTACCTCGGTCCCTGAGAATCTGGGGTACTACTCTCCACCGATGATAAGCGATATTGTACAAGTCTAGGCCAGGGTTTCAGTAAAGAAGTCAGTTCAACGCTTTAAAGATGCAACAGAATCCTCATATTTCTTTTGAATGGCGCTTTAGCCCTAGAATTACGTGCAAAGTAGTGCTAACGTGAGGTGTACTCCGAAATCAATTAAAGAAACCCCTTGGCATTGAGTCGAGATCATGAATGAGTTTTCATACGCGGTGGCCGACTGACTAGAATTGTTGAAAAAGCTTGTAAATTTGAGCTGTAGAATTAGTAGAATCAGCACAATTGTCATTCCATTGTTGCGAGTCATTTGTCACTTCAAAGTAAACCAAACAAACACAAACTCAGCGGAAAATAAAATCGAATGTTTCCCAACTTGATACTTTTGTCCAACCATGTCGTCGTCCTCGGTGCATGTCACCAACTATCCTGCCATTAAAAATGCTCCATTGGTCGGTCTAGCAGAGGGCAATGGCAACTTCAACAACTACCATCTTGCCGGTCTTGTTATCGTCGTGCCCTACTTTGTCAAGTCATTTTTGCCTTTGGTCAAATATGGCGGCTTCAAGACTTACATATTTGTTCTTCTTTTAACTGGCCTCCCTACCACCGTCGCTTACTGGACCGTTATGAGTCTCTATGGCGGACGCAAGAATGACAAAGTTCAGCTGCCTAACAAGGATATTGACGAATACATCACCATCAACGATGTGGAAATGAAGAAACTGTACAAGGGCAAGGAGAAAATCCCGATGCAATTGTTTCACGACGCGTATTTCGAGGGCAAAGTTGACTTCAAGGGTTTGTTTCGACCTTCCCAATTATTCCGTTTAATTGCTGACGTGTTTTCTGTGATGCGACTTTTTAGGTGACGTGTTAGATGTCATGGAACAGCGCCACGACTGGGCTAAAATGAACTTCACTCCCGAGTTATTCAAATATGTGTTCACCTCGCTCATTCCCGAAGTCATCGTCCATTCTCAAAGCCAAGACGAAGAGCAAGTCCGTGGTCACTATGATCGTTCGTACATATTTATTCTATTCAACAAAGATGATTTCTCAATTCAACTTAATTCAGGTGGTGACGACTTCTACAACTGGTAAATTTGTTGATAAACACTTTTGTTCAATGCTCATAGCTTCCTAGGTTCCTTGGCCCTCGTATGATCTACACTTCCGGCGTTATTCTTGATATTAACAAAGAGGAATCTTTGGAGACTCTTCAGGATAATAAGCTTGCCGTTGTCTGTAATAAGCTGGACCTCAAGCCAACTGACAAGTAAGTAAATCATTATCATCACTCTTTTCCCTTTTAATATCGCACAGACTCTTGGACGTTGGGTGTGGATGGGGAACTCTTGTTGCTTATGCTGCTAAAAACTTTGGATGTGACGCAACTGGTGTAACCCTTGGGAAAAATCAAGCTAAATTTGGTGCCAAGAGGATTGCTGACAACGGTGTAAGGCCGAAGTGAATAATTTTGTTGAGCTTTTCACTTATTTATCTTTAGGTTCCTGCGGACAAAGCTCGCATTTTGTGCTGTGATTATCGCGAAATTCCGTCTGGCAAGGGGACTTACAACAAGATTGTTAGCTTGGAGATGGCTGAGGTCAGTTCTCTAGCTTTCTTTTTCTCCTTTATTCACTCAATTTAATACTTCAGCATGTTGGCATACGTCGTTATTCTGCATTCTTGGCTCAAATGTATGAATTGTTGGAAGATGATGGTATTTTCGTTTTGCAGGTCGCTGGCTGCAGGCCTAGTTGGCAGTATGAGGATCTTATTTGGTGAGGGTAATTTTAATGATTACCGTAAATTTCCTAATTGAGAACTGCAGGGGTCTTTTCATGAACAAATATGTTTTCCCAGGTGCTGACGCGTCGTGCTCTCTTGGGTGGGTAATCAACAAGGTTCGTCATTACTTTTCTGCTCCATGAGGACTCGCATCTCAGTAACATGTAGCTCGAGGCAGCTGGCTTTGAAATTAAGAACGTAGATGTTCTTGGGGTTCACTATTCAGCAACCCTTTATCAATGGTACAAAAATTGGGTCAGCAACAAGGACAAAGTTGTTGAGAAGTATGGAGATCGTTGGTACAGAATTTGGGTATTCTTCTTGGCATACAGCACTATCATCAGTCGGTGAGAGTGTGCTGTCTTATGACCTCGTGATGATGCTAATATGATGCAATCCTCCCCAGGCAAGGTAGCTTCTCGGTCTTCCAGATCACAATGCACAAAAACTTGAACGCTTATCACCGCGTCAATGGTATTCCCAATCACGCTTCAATTCATGTGAATTTAGAGAAAGAACCTTCGTATGTGCTTTTCCCTCCTACACTCCCTTATATGCTGATGCAGCAATTTTTATTGGACAGCTTGATTGAGTAAAGTAGATTGCTTTCTTGGATTCATAGTGCTTGGAACAAAATTTACTCTATTCACCTACCAAATTTGCTGATCAAACAACTTTTGGATAATGTATAATCTATTACATATACCCTAGAAGCCCATGATTGAATCAAATAGCTTAATCTATCTGTGGGCTACTGTCTTTATCTTCCTTAGCAGTGTTTTGTGCCCGGGACTTGGCCCGGGATAAGGAAAGGTGGTCACACGAGCAGAACTCATTTATGACGAAACAATTATGTAATAGACGGCAACACAGGACTTGGGGAACCGCTTGTGCTCGATTTGAACTTCCTCCTTGTTCTACTCCAAGCCAAAATAACGCTTTCTACCTCTCCAATCCTTGCAGTAAGTTATGATATTATTTTTGTACCTCAGGACTAATCAAGCTAGCGGTATGAAGCTTAGAATCTTACCTGGCTAAAGATAACCACCTTTCACAACTTCTGAGCTTCGAAGTTCGGAATCGGGCCCAATGCATTTTTCCAAATCTTATGCTCAACTTCTTCTGAGCCTTCCTCCTGAACTCCGGGATAATGCAATACAGTATCGCCAAGTACGTCTCTAATAATCATCTGACCAACTGTCAAGTGCTTGCCTGACAGGAACACTTTAGCTCAAGAAGCTCATTAATCAGACAGTGAATGAGCTTGCTTCATTAGGCCTTAGCCCGGCCTTTCTTGGTGGGCTTTTTGAAGCAGAAAGCGTGCCTAAGGCTGCTCACGAGGAGAGCGTTCCCGATGAGGCTTTACACGGAGATATCGGTGTTCACTTCCCCAGGGCGGCCTATGAATTTGCTGGAGACGCTAACCAGATTGAACCTCGCTTGAGATTATGGCTTGATCTTGCAACATTGAAAAACAAAGCTGACCATACTTCGCATGATGATGATAATACAGCGTCAGAGGACGAGGGAGAAACGATCGAACATGATGGCGGCTCCCACTCTGGTTTGCTATCATCCCTGCAAAGACTGTATCTTAACCAAAGCCCTACTACGGCCAACCTCAAAAATGATATGCTTTTGTTAGTTTTCAAACAGCATTTTTTGCATTAATTCACTCAGATTTTTAGAGACATCGTGTGTACACGTCGAGGCCCCCAGGAAGTTGTAATCCCGCTCATTTCCGACATCGAGTTTTTTCGCAAGCTAACCACTGCGCTGGAGGCCATGTCCGCACACCTCTTGAAGGTCCAGAATGGCTTCAAAACAGCTCTACAGGAACTTGCACGGGTCATCTCTGACTCAGCGCGCCCTGCTTCAGAAACGACGTCTTTCCACCCGTTCTCCAGCGTAACGTCTCACGCAGGGACTATCAAAATCAACAACAGTTCTTTGTCCAAGGTATATTAGTTGCATTTTATTTCATCATAACGATCAAATTGCAACTTGTTGTAGAGCGACCTATACAAGTGGCGTGAGATATTCCAGCTCTATGTGGAAGCCGAGGTCTTTGAGAGTATGAGTGAAACGTCGCGTGGAGAATGGCCTGTAGAGGAAAGCGAAAGGCGCCTCAAGCTCTTCGCCGATAGGATCACCAAATGTGGACTCGGTGACCCTAAAAGTTTCAAGCTCAAGAGCAGTCAACTAGCGCTGGAGACATTTCTAGGTCTCAATTTGTTCATTCTAAATGTTAAGAAGGTAGGCTTCTGCTACCCATTTCTCTGCCCGATTAACCTGTTTTATCTATAGTTTTCATTTGCAAATTCAGAGGCATTACGGAAAATTCTGAAGAAGCATATGAAACGGACATCACTACCTTTACCTAAATGGTCTTCAGACAGCTCAATAGAGAGTATTGTCTCGCCGCAAATTGCCGCCCTTTCGCACTCGAGTGCAGCATTTCTTCCCAGGAGCCTTGTACAGGCGATTGGAGAAACGCTACTGCCAGTTATACCACATCTAGACGATTACGCTTGTTTGATCTGCACGAGCATCGCATTCAAGCCAATTAGACTTAGATGTGGACATCTCTTCTGTGTCCGCTGTCTCGTCAAGATGCAGAAACGAGGTAACAACGATTGTCCCATGTGCAGGGCACCTAGCGTCCTTGTTGCAAATCGATGTGAGTGTCTTCAACGATCTCTTGGACGCGTATTAATCCATGATTTAGCCAATGTTGATTGGGCACTGTTGAATTTCATGCAAGACTGGTTCCCCTTGGAAGCGAAAGAGAAATTAAAGAGTAACGAACGGGAGGCGGCCGAGGAAGAGCTCAAGGAAATGGGGCTAGATCCTCATCAGACCTGCCTGGTCATGTAATTAATATCATTACTATCTTAATATCTACTGTAGTTGGAAGTTAAGTGTAAAAATAACTTAGATTTACTTTCTTAATCCACATCTCTCATTTAATGAAGGCTGTCGCCTGCTAAGTCTCAAGTCACTGCACTGCAGCCATACTAGACTCATTTAAAATGCCCAGTCACCCGGTCTAACTTCTCGCACGCACTTACAAAACTACAAAATGATACAAATTACAAGGGGTCGTTATAGAAGGGATAGATGACTGGTATATCTCAGATTCACTACTCTGGGAGAAGGGCGGAGGCTGTCACCGTTCAATATCCCTCATCCTCCTCCTGGACAGCTCCTCCAAAGCCGGCCCACCGCGCTCCAAGACCTACACTAATACCCATATCATCCATACTCGGGCGAGGCTTAAAGCTCTCCCTACGCGCACGACTTGATTTTTTCATCATCCCACCTACAGCCGTACTGCCTGTACGATCGCGTCCGCTGACGGCTGTTGTACTTGCGTACCGCCCCCCGGACGTGAAGTGCGTGCCCCCACCCCCAGTGCCTGGTATGCGTCCGTGTCCTAACGCATGATGTTGCGTCCCAGGCTTCGGTAGAACCAGGGATACCGGCCGTGGAAGCGATGACCCACCACTGGGTGTCTTGCTGTGACCCTTGGTAGGGGATGACGCGATGCCATTCCCACCACGGTATGCCCCAAGAGGTGCGCGATGTGTTGACGCATGATGCCCAGCCGTAGTACCACTGGTATGGTTTTCACCCAGGCGCTGTCTTTTGCTAGGGGCCGACTGCGACAAGGTAGATCCAGGCCTTACGACACCCGGCTTGGCCTTGTTTCCAGGAACATATGATTGTGTCGAATTCACAGGTGTTGTCGCGCGTGCGGGAGGCACAGATCCTGCGCGTGGTGGCTTTCGTTTGTTTTCCTGATCCGCAGCACTTACAGTCTCCATGAGAAGTGTCAATATACTTTCCCCATGCACAAGGAAAGGCCGTTTCACTTCTCGCTCCCATGTTGGGATTGATGCCAAGAGATCCTGCTCCAGCTATTTTAAATGTATTTAGGTCATGGTGATGAGGGCAAAATCTATGAGAAACATACGCGTGGCTTCTCTTTCGATACCCTCTTGCGCATCTTCTCTTCTCGCAGGAGGCGCCCCGGATCTCGTGCTCCTCTGTTTATTAACCGTGACTGATCGGACGCTGCGGCTGCAAGCTCCTTCTCCTCATCGCATATCTCAAAGTACTTCTTAATGGCTGCCAAGAGGGGAGCCTTCAATCTACGTTCCTCTTTCAGGCGTCGAATCTCTTCTTCATGAATTGTCAAAAGTTCCTCCGTGAATTCATCTACAATAATTTGTCAGCACTAATGTCATTACCCGATAATCACTTTGGGACAAACCGTCTACCAGTGGCGCGAAGTCCGCTCGCTCATCTTCGCCAACCATCAAGTCATCCCATAATCTGATAATTTCCACTCTTGCACTACCAACAAATGTGCCCATCCGCTCCCTCTTCAGCTCAAGCATCCTCTCAAGCTCCTCCTCATATTCGCGGATGGTGTCTTCTGTGCTACCCCTGTGCGTCTCAACGAACGCGTCCATATCAGCCTCTCCTACACCTAATCGCCGCCAGAGTCCCTCTAGCTGATCATACATAGCCTGGATATGTGTTTCGCGCCGCCGCTTTGTATCTTCGAGCGACGCACAGAGGCTATTAGCCCAGGCAATCAGCCCAGGGGTAGGGTCGACGTTCTCAAGTCCCATGGGCATCGTTTGGCTTTCGGGAAGTTCTTCTGCGTCGGCTTCATCCATCCTGGCGACGAACTTGGCGAAAATGCCTTGGTAAACGGAATCGGTCTGAGGGAGGATGTCATCTCGGAAAAGAAGAGGAGTAATTGGCCTTGTCCGTGACGACGGTGTGGGTGTTGAGACTGCCAGAAAAGGATCATTGGTCAAGGTCGAGTGTGAAGTTGAAGTAGATGCAGTTAAGGAATGTGAAGGGAGGTCATCAATTGTAGGAGGTGCAATGCCGAGTTCTGTATGCAACCAGTCGATCTGTATAAATGTCCCGGACAATTGTTGAAGTCGCTTTGTCTAAAAGTGCGATTGAGAAGGTCATTTATGAGGAACAACATAAGGCTCACCACTTCAGCCTTGCCACGGACGAGCTCTTTCTCGAGTTTTGAGAATCGCTCGGGTGTGACATCTCGATGTGCTTGTGAGTCCAAAGGACTGGCCCCATGCGCGGGCGTGGGTTCAACGATATCATGATGGTAGAATTCAGGTCCCAGGGTACGCGCAAGAGCACCCAGGCGATTTGTTATCGTTGTTAGCTGCTCGAGCTTTGTATGATATAGCTTCTCAAGGTAATCAGAGGTAGTCTGATGATCGATTTTCTGCTACTTACCTGGCGCAGCTTCTCCTGATATTCTGACACCATCTCAAATCTCTTTGGGAGAACATTCTCTTTCCTTAGTTCGCCAACGCTGCTCCCTGTAGCCTTGACATTCCCACCAAGCGCTGTTGAATACCGGATACATTCGATTTCGATTCGGTCGCATTTTTCTGTCCAGTGGTCAACTTCTTTCCGTCTCATGTCTATCTGTTTTTCTACTCCTTCGATTAATTGTTTCTGAAGAGACTTCAGTTCATCTTCTAGTGCCGTTGCTGGAAGACCAAGCTGAGCATGTAATGTTGGTAGAAATTGGGTCTGCGACTGTAGATGCGTATGAAGAGAATTTAGCAACGAGGTCAATGCTGTAGCAGTCGATGGCGGGGCTAACTCGCCAGCCATAGCTTGTTTGTACGAAAGTATGAGGTTGAATGTTGAAGTTCAAATTTGATCGCGTCGCATGTCAGATGAGTCACGTGGTCGCGATAATAGCTTCGCCGCAGAGCCTGCTACCGTTCTTTTGTTACTTTTGTATAAGTTAAATGTTGAACGCGAGTGAGATTTTTTTTTTGTGTACAATAATATTATTCACAGTTAATAGTTATAGATGAACTGAAATTCCATGGAATATGCAGAAATTTGCACCTGCAAATTAGCCTGGCAAATTAGCGGGTGACCTAATTTGCCACTGGCAGGATACCCAAATTGGAGGCGCAAATTAGGGCAAATTAGCCCAGTGGGTAGGTACATAGAATTGGTGAATACATATATTAGCATGCATAGTACCAACGGAATAATTCAATAATAGTATGACCTTGTGAACCTCACAAGATGAGAGTTTCAAGAACGTGGACCATGGTTTGCAAAATCAATGCATAATTCAAGTTTATGCTTGAGTTTGCTTCATCTTCTACAAAAGGATGGCAATGAGCATTGCAAAGGACATTTTAACTACCAATATTTTCCATGATGCCAATCTCAATTGTTGACGAGCATGCGAGGTCCATTGCGACGTAGTTAAACAGCCTTAGGTGTAGGTCTTAACATCATCTTGTCATCCGAAGCTTTGATCAGTTAATGAAAGGTCCTGTGGCGGGTCCTCTCAAATGGCTGGATAACGGACTACCAGAGATACAATAATTGAGAATTTAATCGCGCGATGCAGCTTGACATCCGACATTATCCTAGCTGAAAGCGTGTCTGACGCAGAAAATTGGGGGGTACAGATCCAGAATACAGTGCAGCAAACGGAGAATCTGCATCAGACACGGTGGCGCCGGGAGAGGAGGAGTGGGGACGATAGGCGTAGCGTTAGTAGAACAAATACCTAATTTTCTAGCAAGTTAGCAAAATTTCAAAAATCACGCGGCTAATTTGCGCCGGAACAGCGACGCTGGGGCAAATTAGGCTTCAGCTATTTCACAAGGGCAAATTACGGCCTCCGGCCAGCGTCGGCAAAATTTCCCGGCGAAGCAGGCACAAGGGCTATATTGACACTAGAAAGCCAAGACACATTTTGGTGGTAAAGGAAGGCTTTCACTTCCGACCTCTACGATTATTACATTTGTCGGCGTAGTCTTGGAGCTCAAAATCTTAGTGAAGGTGTATTTGCTTTGGCAACGTTCACCTGGAAATTAGAATGCAAACTTTACACTGGCAGGTGGTTTCATACCGATAGTTTATCGCTTGAAAAATATAAAGACGAGTTCTCCGTGTATAAAGTGTGATAAGATAAATTAAGGCGGCTGGTCAATTGACACCTCTATGGCTGGGAATGTTTTCTTGCTATACGTATGTGTATTTTTCTCAGAACGACCCTGTCAGGTTCCTTTATCTCGTCATGTTAATGATTTTACAAAGTTCTATGTCGTGATTCGCGATGACTTACGATAGTATTTGCGTCGAGCAGTTCCCGATATACTGTTATCTCATAGCAGACAAGAATCCCCCCTCCCGATTTCCCAAATTCTCGACCCTCCAAAAGAAGTGACTGGATTTGGATAGAGGTCTAATTTATCAGAGCGATGTCCAGGATAAGGATTACATAATGTCACTTGCGTGATTTCCAATTACTATTAGCTTTCGTAAGAATTAGACCTGACGGCTTTCTAGCACACGCCGGTGTGAACCTTGACTTGAAGCATTTGGTTACTAAAGATCGCTTTGCTAGGTGTGTTGGAATATCGAGCGCAACACGCATCACCGATTTCCCCTTTTGTACAATAGTCTTTCAGTGCCTAATGCACTTCATTTTTATTTCCTTGCTCCGGTCCCTTTTTTTTACTTTTTTTCTAACCTTTTATATTACAACAATTAGTTACAATGTATTTAAGTAGTTATGCAAGAAGACGAGTGCCCTGCGCGATTGCCAGGGCCGCTGTTATCCTGAGTGAGCGCGCAGACGCGCTTATTTCAACAAGGTGCTCAAGCAAACTTTTAAGAACCCCACAGAATGTATTTTAAATACATGTGAACATGGATACACTCAGGGGGTAAATTTTTCTAATAGCACCTTTTTTTTTTACTACGCTGGTGCAGGCCGATTCCACGCTTGGGGCTCCATCTAGTTTCAAGCTCTCATCTCTAATAATTCACTCAACCGATTCCACGCTTGGGCGTCGTCCAGCTTTGGTCCAGCTTCTTCACACCCCCGATTCATTCAATTGAATTACGGTTATCCAGCTTATCAGCGTTTATTTTGATCATCTCCATAAAGCAGAAATTGACTCGTTTTGTGGTACGTACGCGCTGCGTATGAGGACCGCGCAGATCCGACTATACGGCAGCCCCATATGCTAACACTACTCGATACGGTCATGCGGCTTCGGGCTCGTACCAGATAACCACAACAAAATATTCACAGCGGCACGCGTAGAGAAGCGCACGTTGCGTACCCAGCTGTATCCGTAACTTTGGTTCCGTCTAAAGTTTATTTGTAATGAAAGTAGCAGGAGCGTTCCGTCGTCATCCGATGCTAGAGCATGCGCTCGCCTAGCTGCTGACCTCTTCCAAGTTCATTGGCTGCACCGTATGTGAGATTTTCGCTGTCTCTCCTACATACGTATGAGCCCCATCCGAGGGCTGCGTTTCTCACCAGATATCGGGCGGCCTGGTATGTTTGTTTTAGATCTTGCGCAGCCGCGTGAACTTGCTTAAACTTGAGTTAATTGTGCACGTCTCTGGCCTAGAAAACGTCAGAATTCCCTGACACCGCCCGAGTGTGGTTTATGCCTATTGGAGCTGAGAATTGTGAGACGGTAGTCGATACCGTTCCGCTCACGGCTATTTCAACTTGCATTTTGAATGTGCTTGCCCCATTTCTCAAATAAATCCAACAATTTTTACCTCCTAGCCCCCTGATACTCCTTCGTGATTCCAACGCACGTCATTTTCAAGCAGTTGTTATACATCGTGCACCAAGCCGTGAGTTTTTTGTACTATTTCTCTCTATTATCATGAGGGCCCTCTCATCGCCCTACTTATTTCCATTATCTATATAATAACTTCCTATTTTAGCATCTCTGCATATACCTTTATGTTCATAACGGCTGAAGATGAGGCACTTTGTGAGGCCGCTTCTGAAAGTTCTTGCCATACAACCGTCATGTAAACCAGTTAAATTATTAGGCCCTCTCAACATTTGAGTCACAGTTATGCTTGCCCCTGGATTCTGGATGGAGCTGATGTTGGTATTAATTGATAAATCCTGCAACTAAAATATTTCTGCTCTATTTTTAACAGGTACAGTACTGTTTGTCATAAAATATGTCCGCGGGCTTTCATGTAGTGTACAAAATAACAGCAACCTTGAGTGGTCAGACAAATTTGGAGCCTCTCCTCCGGGCTAATGATCTCCGGCTTAGAGTCAATAGGGCACCTCCGCTGAAGAGAATAACCTTGAAGAGGAATATCAGAATCACTAAAATCATCAAAATGATAAATGTAAATGAAATTAACTCACAGCTGCAAATACGAGGGGTCTGTGCCACTTATAGTGAGGTGGGGATAGTAGCGCGCCGGCAATTGGATTACCGGTCAATAACGCGAAGGATAACAGGAATGACAACACGCCCAATCGAATGCTACTAAGTTTGAGATTAATTTGACAAAATCAGATGACCGCTTACCCAACATCTGATAGATCTGGGCGTTTTGAAAAAGTACTAGCTGCTGGTGTAACTAATGATATCACTGCAAACTTGTGTTAGGAACCAATTTAATCCTTTTATGATTTTGATAGGCTTACCTCCCCCGGAAAAAAATCCATAAAATACGCCAAATGTGGCTACACCACCAATACTCGTCGCCCCAAACATAGAAAAAACCAACCCTCCAGTTACAAGCGTGGATGTAATTAAGACTTCATTTATGAGACAGCCGTCATCTAAATGAAATTGTAGATTTTTGATTTACACATACCATTTAATGATCCATAGTAATCCGCCACAAAATTTGGGATTGTTCGTCCGAACATAGATGCGCCATTCATGATCGTAATCTTGAAGATCAGGAGAAATTAGCAAACATGTTTATATAGTTATAGCCGCAGATTACCGAATACCGCGTAAAAACTGGATTGATATTATGAAGGGAAGCATATAATTGAAGATAAAAAACTGAATAACAAGTTAGCAGATAAGTAACATGATCAGTGATCTGCTAACGTACATGGGACAAAGGCGCCCCAGAATGCCTGAGTGTGCATGTCAGTAGATGTCAATTTGTTTGATCCACGTAAAACTCACCAGAAACGAGCCAGCAATATAGACCATGTAAGGAATGTCACGTAACACCTCCTTGAAAAGCGTCAAGTTGTTTACTTGATTTTTTCTTGGTGGAAGTCTTGTCCTCATTACTAAATTTGCCGTTAAAAGGAAACCTAAATCAATGAAACCCACAGCTCTAAGAATACACATGATTCTAAATTAGTACATTGTGACAGACAGATCAGCATTTCACAGACCTCACGGCCCATGGGAATCCAGATGCCCGTTGAAACACATTATTCAGTAAAATTGGGTACAGGCAGCCACCAAGACTCGATCCTGTTCATTGACTGAGATTAATTCAAAGGGATAGAATAGCAAGCATTTTACCCGAAACCATAATGCCCATTGCAAGTGATCTTTTAACGCGAAAGTAGTGCGAGGCCACCGAGAGTGTGGGTAACATCATAAGCCCCATGCCTATTCCCATGCCAACACCTTGCGCGAGGAAATTCTGGTAATAATGATGAGGTTTGACCAGAGACAACATCATAGCACTATAACGGAGTTGCAGTTCACCTTGCCAGGGAAAAAGACAAACGACGTACGAAAAAAGGTAGATTAAGGACCCGGATATAAGGCAGTGGTGAAAGTAGCCAGCGTCAAACAATCTGCCTGCTGGAAGACCCATGGCAAAAACAAAAAAAACTTGTATTGAGCCAATCCAGCTAATTTCCGAAGGGGTATGTTCCGTCAACGAAATGCGCTGAGAGGCAAATGTAAGTAAAATAAAAGAGGCGGCTAATAGACAAACCGTATAATAATCCTGATAAACTCCATACGACTGAACGATGCCAAAGGTACAGAAGAGCACTAAAAACCTTCGCGGAAATTCAGCCCAGCGCAATTTGGGGGTGTGGGTGAGTACTTACCCTCCGAAGACGGTCAACCAACCCCATAGGCTGCCCTCGGGAAACGCCACCATTAGAGGCACAGTCCCTGGAGACTTTTCAGAAATTACGCTGTGTCCTGAGCTGTTATCATCTGGTGTGCTGCTTCCTCGCCGAGACGTCTTGTCGACGCTGGTCGTTTGCTGCAAATGAGCCTCTTCGTCGGGGAAACTTGACATGGTGGCCATAACGAAAAGGCAGTTGGGTTTGAAAGCTTAGTCCAACATCGATTATACGCGAATCTTCCTTTCTAATCCTGACTCTTTGCTCCCATAACGTGGTAATGGAAGGGCAACAACATTGGGCCAAATAGAACTCCTGAATTAGTTTCGGGGTTCCTTGCCAATGTTTCCACGCCGATATTTATAAAACTATATTCCCATCCCAGATCGTCTGTCCTGATCTATCAGGGTGAGATGTTGCAGCCGAACGCTTCATGGGTTGTGCTTCTCAAAAGGCTGCTCGGCGATCAGTGAAAAGGCCGAGTCGAGAGTGATTCTGCCCAGAATGCGCGTTAGTTCCACGCATAACCTACACGGTTTCCTGCGGACGATTAGATTTGGGAAGGATCCCAGGCTAGTCAAACGTTGTAACCCAATCTTCCAGTTGTTGCGCTGCTAGCAACAGATACTCTCAAACGTCATTGGAACTTTGTAAAAAGATAGGTAAAAAGGAAAGTTACTAAAATTGGCGAATTTCATCATATCTTAGGCTCGGCCCGCAACTGCAAACAAGAAATTAACTAGTGCCTGAACGTGCGGTTGCATCTAACCCTGGGGGACGTTTATTTTACCTCGCATTATATCAGCCAGGATATTATTTCAAGGCCAAAACTTTGTCTTCATGACCTGGCGCTACTTATGCGTATGCTTTAGCACGATTTCTCTTATAGTTGAACGTATTTTACGCTATGAGTAGAAAACGACAAATTATTCACAACCAATTGAAGGCTGTTCAGCAATTGCCAGGAAACTCACACTCACACGGCCATGAGGATTAGCACCGGACCACCCCATTTGTATCTCCCAAGTCTCACCAATAATCAAGGCTTTAAATCTCACATACTTACTATATCGGCTTTAAGCATGCTTTGTAACAGCCCCAGGACGCCGTCGGGAGGCGTGGATCTGAAATGCACGAGATAGCGTACGAAATGACAAGCAAAAGAATCGTAAAAGCATATCATTGGAATTATCCAAATATGGTAGCCGCAGAGTCAAAAACCGCACCCATTGAAGCCGTAACAGATTTCTTATACAAAATAATATAGCTTAATTGGACGATAATGTCTTGAAGATTCCTGCAGATGAAAAACAAGTACAGGATTTATTTATATAAATAAACCTCTTGTTTACATTGCTAGGACTCAGTAAATATCAACTAGCCGCTGACAAACAAAGATACTTTCTGTCAATCATTCATCGTCTCCTTCGGTTGTTATCTTATCTCAATCCACATAAAAATAAAAAGATCCCAGGCAGAAGCATGAGAAGGGACGCCGTCATACCCATTGCCTGGGAATCTCACTTATTGCTTGGAGCCCTATAGTCTGCCCGATCATCAGGTCAAGTCGGAATCGAGGCATTCAGGCAACTTCCTGTAAGCATACTCCAGCGCGGTGCACTCTTATTGGCCCAAATATAACTGACTTTTACTCAACTTATCATTTGCCGCAGAATCTCCAGGCTTTAGCACGCACATTTCTCAGGTTTAGAATGCCTTGCTTCTATAGGCCCCCAGTCACTTTATGTATTATCTTTCCCATATCGTGCGTCACTGACACCCGGCGGTCCCACATGGGCTCAACCTTACCGGTAGAAGATTTGTTCACCTCTCGAGCAAACGCTTGACTGTGTCCCTTGTGCCCTTTAGGTCGGTTTTAATGGAGCCCGCAAAATCCGACTCAAGCGCCAATGAAAATGTACACATATTAGGCTCTCTTAACGCCGGTGAGCCAAAGGAGTTTAGATTCTCCCAGGTACACGATATACGACCCAATCTCTTATGATTTGCAAGCTATTACGAAACGGAGCAGTTGCGAAGTTGCATTTCCCAGGCATTCCACACGGTGGTACGCGCCGGTGTTCATTTGTAGGGCTCTTGGCTCCCCAAATCGATGTAAACTCAAGTTTCCAGATGGCTACTCCGACGGTTTGGAGGCAGATCTGTGATCAATAGCTCGTGACCGAAAGAAGCGTTTTACTTTCCTAGGAAACTTGAGTGGTATTTCCACTTTTTTTTTACATAATTAAAGAATTCGTTAA
Organism: Cystoderma amianthinum; assembly: GCA_036936965.1. NCBI lineage: Eukaryota > Fungi > Basidiomycota > Agaricomycetes > Agaricales > Squamanitaceae > Cystoderma > Cystoderma amianthinum. The sequence goes on from JASFDA010000096.1 coordinate 28,435, forward strand.
AAAGGCATACAGGAGAAGGATGGAGGCAATCTTTCTGCGTATACAATGTCTCGCCAACTTTCTCGTCATCCACTGTTCCAGGTCAAGACTGAGCTTCTCAGTCCCGATGACCGCGTTTCCCTATCGTATCAGAGGGCAAGACTTGTCATGCAGACTCATCGTTAGTACCTCGTATTACTGTGAACGCATGCTCAGTTCCTCTCTGCAGGTCTCAGTGCTCTTGATGTTGAGAACTGCACCCAGAAGTTTTGGGATTTAATGACAGACCCCATTTGTTGCTTAGACGTTGCAATGTTTACAATTCTGGCTGCACATATTGGCCTTGCGATCGGAACGCTATCCCGCCATTTGAAACGACGACCGGACTTAAAACCTTTGGTTGACAGTCTCCTTCGTTTCGAAACTGTCGGCATTTATTTATTGACGGAAAGAGGGCATGGTTTGGATGCCTTCAATATTGAGACCACAGCGACGAAAACTTCGAACGGTTACATCCTCAATACTCCAAGCGAAGAGGCAGCCAAGTTCGTTTTCTCAAAATAACTACCACTTCATTATCTAACATATTTTCAGGTTTATGCCTGCATCCACGCCTGCCTTCAATATTCCCAAAGTTGCCTTAGTCATGGCTCGCCTTATAGTCGATGGTGAAGACCGCGGCTCCCGCTTCTTCATTGTTCCTGTGTGCGATGAGCATCAGATGTACCGAGGTGTCGAGTCTATTCGACTTCCCCCGCGGAGTGGAACAAGTCCTCTCGATTTCTCTATTACTCGTTTTAACAATGTGTACCTGCCCAACACAGCTCTCGTCTCGTCAGATATTTTCGATCTCTCTATGCCACGTCAGCCACTCGAAGCTTGGTGGGATGAAGTATGGAGAATTCAGTTGGGTACCTTGGCTGTTCCTGCACCTTGGATCTCGGCAATCAAGGCAACGGCTTTCATTGGTGGCAAATATTCGATGCATCGCTCTCTTCTTGGTAAGAAGAACGAGCCTACACCGATCATCACATTCCGTACGCAGCAGTGGCCTATCCTCCAAGCTACCGCTGTTGGTTTGGTTCTTGATAACTGGTACCCTGACGCAATCAAGGATACCTTGGGGAACACTCCCGATCATCGTGTAAGACATGCGATGTCAGTAATTATTAAAGCCACCGTCTGCCGGCACTTCCAACGCTGTGTTCCGGAGGTAGCTGAGCGTTGTGGGGCGCAGGGGACTTTTGAACATAATTACATGGCTAAAATCGAGGTCGGTTAAAGACTATTTATTTTCAACTCAGTCTGACAAGTTTGAATAGAATGACGGAAAGGGTGTCATTATCGCTGAAGGCGATATTTTGACTCTCTGCATTAGGCTCTTCTCAGAATTAATTCTCGGACGATACGAGGTCCCCCTTCCGGATCCGTCGGAGTCTCTCCTTGCTCGCCATGCAACATCCCTCCTTGAAGAAAATATCCAGCTATATACCTCCCTTGGATGTGACCATCGTAGCGAAGCGTTCAACTCCCTTATCCTCCCTGAATGTCAGAAGGTCGTCGAAGCAATCGGCCACGCGCACGCCTACTCTGCAGGACTGCGGAAAAAGCTCCCAAAAACGGTTTTAGATATCTACGAATCCTCTGTGATGCGTCAAGACCCCGCTTGGTACTCTGAAAAAGCAGGAATCACACGACTGGATCAACGCCTCAGGGAGGATGCAGCTGTAACTTCGGCATTGCCCCATCTAGCGTCGTTGCTTGCCGATCTAAATATCGACGATTATGTTTCCGCACCAATAGTAACTGACAGTAGATGGAAAGCATACTTGTCAGGGTTGCCTGTATACTCCGGCAATGCGCCTCCCACCAACCCTGCTCGATTTCAGGCCGTTCTGTAACGATATCGGAGAATTTGATAATGATTCGTGGAATACTTTATTTTATATATTCTCTATGTACAATTCAGCTCGGTTATAAATTCATTTCCTTGATTATCTATTGAAATAAGGTGTATGAAGGAGCTATCAAGTACTGACGTCTGCCTGAATTCCTTTATTCTGTCTGCTAGTGTCGAGGTAAAAATAACAAGTGCTCAAGTATTTTTGTAATTCAGGATCCCTGATCACTTATTTACCTCTTCCAGGCTACTTTGTTGAGGGTTATGTGCCAGTCGTTTTCTATGTGCCGTTAAACAGGAATCGGCGGAATGGCACCTCCCCGGACCGGGTAGGGTCAGTGATACCAAGTTGAATAGCTTGAACTACACGACCGTGTGTGACGATAACGTACTTGAGATAAGTCCCGAAAATACGTGTGATTCTTTATGAAGATACCTCCTCACAAGCTTCGATAGGAAGCGCGAAGTTCAGAAGCAGCAAATGGATGTACTTCACTCTGAAATAATCGGACGGTGGCAGTCGCTTCCCCGAATCCCTCGGGCATGGCTCAAAGCAGCAAAAACCCTTTGGTCAAATGGCTAACAAGCATTAAGTGATGGTGAGTATGGTGAAACTGTATATCCACTTGTGAATCTCCTGAGAAAGATGTCGGGCACCATTTTTAAAGAAATTCGGAATCTCTTATTTTCAGGCTAAGATCTTCTATACGGAATCTGTTTAGGTTGAAAATAATATTGTAACCTATTCTGAGCATTTTCATCTGCGACCTTTTTTGGCTGCTTCAGTAAGAGAAGCAAAAAAATCTTTAACATCACTGTCATGCACGACCTTTCCTTCCTGAGCAAATGGTCGTAGGAACTGGACCAGGTCATCGCTACGTAAAATTATTGTTTAATTCGGAAAGCGTTTTTGAGCGTATGAAAGCTCACCGCATCTCGTTGAACGCATGAATACCATCAATTGCTCTATCACGTGGGAGGTTAGCCAACGCTCGCAGTCCCAACTCTTCCAATGATAGACCTGGATAACTCGGCCCAAGTTAATGCTTAACGTAATGCCAGAAATAAGTGTTGGGAACTACCCGAATCTGGATCCTCTGGTGGCTCATACGTTTCCTCTTCTTGCAGCAAATATGGATTGGCCTCGAGGGAAGGAAAACACTAAAGAGAAGGTCAAAAATAATTTAACCGCAGCGCGCCCGAGCGTACAGAGTCACATCGACACCATCGTGTCCTAAAACCTTCTGTGAAAAAGACATCACCCGTTCCTAGAGAACGGGCAGGGTCAGTTGAAGGTGAGTGACGACCCGAGAATATCATTTGAGCCAAGGGATTAGGCGGTGGAGCTAAGCACTTAGATGTCGGCGTTGGATCCAGATCGGAAGATGTTAAAGAACCTCGAGCTCTTTTTGCATCTGGTATATCCGAACTCTCAGATGAAGGTGACAAAGGGCGCTTCGTGCGTAACAGGGATGGTGATTGCTCAGGGTTTCCATCGACATTGACGACACCTTCAGAGGTTTCCCCGACGCCATTCACACATATCCAAGGATCGGATGCATTCTTCCGAACAATTATCATCACACCAGGTGTCCCTGCCCACCGCACTAACGTTGGTATCCTCGCGACACAATCTGCACACACGAAGTTCTCGTACTGATCTTCTGAAATCAGACGAGGGGGACCAAGGGATGATGCTTCAGATATAGCGTCCTGATCAATATTTTCCCCAACAACCGAGGCGACTGCGCATAGCTCTGATGATGGTTCTGGAGATGGATCCCTGGAACTGAGCCGTTCTCTAAGATTGCAACATGATTCATGAAACCAATCCTGAGGCCATGCATCAGCAACCGTGCATGCCCTGAAGAATGGAGGCAGACACGAACTTCACAAGCGAGGCACTGTATCATTGTTTCACGCTCTTTGCTTGCATCATACGTTCTTCCACACCGACAAAAGAAGCCCTTGAAGTTTTGGCTATACACATTCAAGGTATTCTCCTCCTCTAGCTTTCTGTGTAATGTACATGAGTGGGCAATCGATGTTGTTGGGCAGTCACATCGAAATTTTCTTTTCGGAAAACTAAAGTTGCAGTGCAATTACTAGGCCGTTTATTATATAGCATGAGGCAATAAGACGTACAGTTCAACCTGTTCATGGTTGGTATGACAGGCAATCGAACACGCCGAACACACGCCTCGAGCTTCTGGACAAGTGGTACATAGATAGACTGCTTGGCTTTGTGAAAATGTCAGGGCTTCATTCAAATGCTGCAGCCAAGGGAGTCTCACCGGATTGGCCCCAAAGAATAAGTACACTGAGAGAATTGATGTGGAAGCGCGAGTGCCGCCTCACGAATTAGGTGGTCCTGCGAGGCGATGAATTCATTCAAAGTCGACGCCATTTTCTATAGTTTCCCGAAGCAGAGTTGAGGATAGCGGTGTACAAGTGATAATGTCACTGATGGCCCGCCAAACTTGAAGTGACCAAACCACGGAACCCGGCTCAACACTAGTTGCATCTCAATTCAAACTTTTACCAGTTACCAGTGGTAGTATCGTGGGTCTTGTTCATTCTAATTATCTCAAAGGAAATAATCGTTGGTTCCTACAAGTTCGGAAATTATTATTCCGACTGCTCTCGGAAAACTAACGGAACTTGGTATTACTTTACATAAGAACGAGTTTTCTCGGGCTCTTGGATCCACTTACGCATTCATCGACATGGCAATCTCTCAACCACCCGCGACGAAGAGAAATGGACCGGATCCTATCCTTTTAACACTTTTTGCGAATCGGTTCATGAGTGTGGCGGAAGCTATGGGCCGATCTCTGCAGCAAACGTCTATCAGCACAAATATTAAAGAGCGCCTCGACTTCTCCTGTGCTCTCTTTGCTCCAGATGGTGACCTGGTAGCCAATGCGCCGTTTATTCCAATTCATCTAGGCTCAATGAGCTTGTAAGCCCTATTCAATATCTTTCTTCAGTCTGCTTATGCATTGGTAGCGCCGTAAAGTATCAGATGAAACTTTACGGCAATGAATTAAAAGAAGGAGATGTCTTAATGACTAACTCTCCTCACGCCGGTGGCTCGTATGTCTACTTCCCCCCCTTTTTTAAATAAAGCATGACGTCAATATCATCGAGCCATCTTCCGGATATCACGATTATCACCCCAGTGTTCGATACGCAGTCTAAAGAGATTATATTCTTTACTGCATCGCGTGGCCACCATGCAGATATTGGTGGTATATTGCCAGGGTCAATGCCACCTACATCAGTCAATATCTTTGAAGAGGGCGCTGAAATTGTCAGCTTTAAAATCGTCGACAGTGGGATATTCGACAGAGATGGGTTGATTGATTATATGGTGCATAAGCCCAGCCAATATCCAGGAAGTTCCGGTTGCAGAAATATAAGAGATGTCGAGAGCGATCTCAAAGCGGTGTGTCACAAATTAAACTGTAATCATATTCAAACTAAATAACATGCACGCAGCAAATTGCTGCAAATCACAAGGGTATCCAACTGATCCATGCTAGTATGTATACAACGCAAAATTTTCGTCAAATTGAGTATTGATCTATCTGGCAGTTGTGGATGATTACGGACTTGAGACTGTACAAGAATATATGTATCACATCAGATCAAATGCAGAGATGTCTGTCAGAAATCTTCTTCGCGATGTTGCTAAACGGGCCGGCACCAACGTTCTTTCAGCAATCGATTACTTGGATGATGGATCTCCTGTACGTCAGATAAATCATTTATTGTGCTTACTGGAGACGTCCTATGACAATTAGATCTGTCTACGCGTCGAAATCAACGAAAAAGAAGGCTCTGCCATTCTCGACTTCGCGGGAACTGGCTGTGAGGTTCGAGGCAATCTCAACTCGCCTATATCTGTTGTTCACTCGGCTGTCATCTACTGCATGCGATCGATGCTTGATCTTGACATTCCATTGAATGCAGGATGCCTCGTTCCCTTAGATAGTAAGCCCATGCCACGTTTAATAATCGTCACCCCATATAAATTTGCTATCTGCAGTTAAAATTCCAGTCAAGTCTTTGTTGTCGCCCTCACGCACTGCTGCTGTTTGTGGCGGAAACGTCTTGACATCACAACGCATTGTCGATGTAGTTTTGAATGCATTTCATGCGGCTGCTGCCAGCCAAGGATGTACGAAGTCGGTCACGTCACATTTTTATGCACAAGACTATCTTCTCATGTCAGTTTTTTCACATAGCAACCTTACGTTCGGGACCGGGGGAAAAGATAAAGATGGCAAAAGTGTAACCGGATGGGGTTACTATGAGGTATTCATTCGATCACTATTTACTTTTACTTTTACAGTTGAAAGAAATCTAACCGGCGTGTAGACGATTGCTGGCGGGTCTGGTGCCGGACCGTTTTGGCATGGAACCGATGGAGTTCACACTCACATCACCAACACGCGAATTGGCGACGTAGAGATACTTGAGCGGAGATATCCAGTCATGCTGCATCGTTTTGGCCTTCGCACGGGCTCTGCTGGCATCGGGAAGTGGCGGGGAGGAGAGGGAGTTATTCGTGAGATTGAATTTTTGGAACCGATGCAGGTTTCCATCCTTTCGGAGGTAAGCATCGAAGATTATTTTTTATTTCTTACACCAATTATTTCTTAGAGGAGGACAAGGCAGCCATATGGTATGGAAGGCGGGGGACCAGGTGGACTCGGACGCAACACCTGGATAAAGAAATTACGCCAGGGAGACGGCGACCTTGGGGACCAGAACCCCGCGGGGACGCGAGAAATCAATATAGGAGGGAAAGCCACTGTTTGGATGGGAAAGGGGGATAAACTTATGATTGAGACCCCAGGGGGTGGAGCCTGGGGAGCAGAAAGTGGCCCAAATTCAAGTGCTAAGACTAGTGCGGCACATGTCACGACATGGGAACCTAGGGGCTCTATTGCGGAAAGAGCTGCTGCCCAAGCAGGATTCTAAGAGTTTTTGTGTGTAAATATATAATGGAAGTTATTTGACCCACTAGCCCCCCGAATTCCTGGAAGTGTTCTTTATGACTCAGACCAGTCCTGCAATCGGCAGAGCCCTCTTCAATTTAAGAATTTGGATCGCCGCCATGGATTTGGGGGAGATTTATACAAGTTCCGGAGATGAATGGTACCAATCACATCGAAGGAGGATTACCCATCCTAAAACATATGTCTCGTAGTTTCTTTGAACTGCTGACAATAGGGGTTTCCTCGGCCTCCCTGTAACTCGCATTGGGCCGCGTAAAAAATCCACCATATAGGCGGCCCCTTCCAATTGGCTGGTGTGGAGGCGCCATCACATCTTCTGAACTTTGCACCGACAAGTTTGATATACAGTCGACTCCCTCTTAACCCATACCCCAGATACCCCATAACCCCTTATAGTCCATACCTTTTTTGATCCACCAA
>JASFDA010000097.1:0-35737 GCA_036936965.1 Cystoderma amianthinum
AAACTTGAAGTAATGAACATCCCATTCTGCATTTTGGCTCGGTGACTCTGGCCATGAATAATAGGTTTCATACACACTACAAACATAGTCAAAAAAATTACATTAATCATCAAATCCTCCCTCAAACAAGTAGTTAGCCGCGAGCTCCTCATTTTTATCGCATGCAAAAAATGCCTCTACAGCAGCTTGGCGAGAAAATCCGAGGGCTTCAAGCTGATAATCAAATTTAGCGCTAGTATCGCTTCATAATCATAATCAAAACTTACTCTGCCAATCGCAGCCCTTTCCTCTTCTGTCACGCTAACAACATGCGCTCCAGGCGGAATATCATCATCGCCCTCACCATGTTGAAGCCCCAGCATCTCTGCGAGCGCTTCAGGGTTCTGTCGCACCATGTCAGCGATAGCAGGGTTCTGAGCGGCAAGCTGTTGTATAAGTGGCTGCACTAAAGCAGGGTTATTGCTTATATGTTCTCGAAGTTGTTGAATTTGGGGATTGTCTCGAAGAGCTGCGAAATCAATCCGTGGCCCTCCTTCTGCACCTAGACCTGTTGGTCCATGCCCAATCCCGCTTTGCTGTTGCTGCTGCTGCTGCTGTTGTTGTTGTTGTGCAAGCTGCAGTGACAAGATAGTCAGTCGGGGAAGAAACAGGTAACAACCTTGACCATACTTGGAATAGGTTCTGAGGTTGGTTTGAAGGGGGTGCTGGTGCGGCTGGTTGGGTAGTTGGCTGCGTAGCCACAGGAGGATGCGTCCCGGCAGTGGCAATCGGTGGACCTCCTGCAGCCTCAGCCTCTAAGTGTGCTGGGATGCCCTTGGTAATATTACTATCATGAGCGACTGGAACTTCGTGAGACTCACAGTCATCAGATACTCGACAGCTCTGTCAGGATTATTATAACTCGCACGCAATGCACGCAGAACGTCTTCGCGGGGGAAGCCCATGTCTGTGATGTTTCTGATAGTTTCTTGAAGACGATTGCCTGAGAGGAAAGAGCTCATATCACCAAAGGCGGGAACTTCAGTAGCAGGCGGTTCGGCTGATGCTGTTGTAGATTCGGGCGCGGGTGAAGTTACGGGAGCGGGATCGGAAGGCACTGCTGGTGGTGGAACTGGCGCAACCGGAGTGGCAACTACGGGTACGGGAGCGCTTGACGAAGAAGGAGCGGGAGTAGGAGTCGGTTTTGGCTACTGGATATTGAATGAAAAGTTCAAAAAAGGCAAGCTGATAAAAAGGTACTTTTGCAACCATAAGGACTAGAAAATCTTTTTCTTTGATCCCACATGATTCTACGGTCTTGTCGTCTGATAAAATTTTGCCTGAACAAAAAATTAGAACATTAGATTGCAAACACAGTGCATAGTTATTTGCCTGAATAGATGATCTTTTGTATTTCAACAGCGTGGCCTTGAGAGTCAAAGATCTTGCTTTTCAGGACGCCAACTGTATCTGATCCTTCAACATCTACCTAAAAGATAAAGGTGTGAGATAAGTTTGCATACAGCCCCATATAAAAGTACTCCTGCATACCTGAAAGACCTTTTGCTGCGTTGTCTTTATGGTTATCTTCATGATGGGTGGGATGAGAAGGTCAAGGAGCAGACGCGTAATGAAAGATAGATCAGGTGATTATGTAATGTTTGGTCAACCCTTAATGAGTTTGCTGTATGAGCCGTTCATGAGCTGTTGTGTACGTTGACTACAAAAAGGTTGTGTTTTTGTTAGTGTCTTTTGCATAAAGCAATTCTAAACAAGTGTTTAGAATTGTAGCCATCGCATTCGGCATATCTGGTTGCAGACCAGTGAACAGCTCAAAGCCACGGAGTTGAAGCTTCTCCTTTCACGAATTATACTATCGACGACACCACAACTATGGAACAAGAACCTGGAGACGACTATATTCATCGTTTAGCTAATTACGTTCGCACAAACGAGAGGAATCTGGCAGAGGCAGGCCTTACCCCTCGGCGTCGTGCACAGCGTCCCCCACCGTCAGAGTCTGCCTCGTTGCTCAATCCACTCGCTTGGATGGGGTGGGATTCCTCAAGCAGCCCCAGTATACCTAAACCCATCACACTTACAACCGACACTCATCACCTATTCTACATCTTCATGCGCATGGAAGCTCTCGGTTATGATGTGGGTACCCTGGATGTCAAAATTGACACACCTTCTAGGCCAACGAGCTATGTAAACATGTTCTCATCAGAAGATAAATCAGAAACTCTATCACTTGCTTCATTTCGATCATCGCTATCTGCTGTCTCTGGTCTGTCATTAGGAGGCGGCTGGTGGAGCCGACCAGAGTTACAGAGTATTGAATCTGAACTCAAATATTTGTACAGCAGCTTTACTAAACTTCCTGCCCTTACCATACACGCACCTGAAAGGAAAGTCATCGCAGAACTAGTGAACGACTCTCCTCATGATAACGCTTTACCCTTGTATTCATTCAAGAATATACAAGCTTTACAATGTATCGACATGGATCCTAGAACTTTGCTGGGTTGGGATAGGATGTCAATGAGTCTTAGGAGTTTGAAGATACGGAAGAGCGGGTTGGAAGACGTCTCGGATCTTCTTGTGGGTGCAGTAGTAGATGATCAGGCCAGGAGGGATGGAAGTGCAAGCAGGAAACGGCGGCGGATGATTCCCAAAGGATTATCTCAACATAGTTCCTTCCAATCTACTCGCCTTCCTGCTATGGTTGTCGAGGATGATGAAGATGTTTCCAACAATGCCAAAGATGCTGGTCCCACTTCACCAATACCGCCAACACAGCTGTCTCGTCTCAACTGGGCTTTCTTGAAACACCTTGCTTTCCCCGACAATGCCTTGACCTTTTTTCCGACCGAACCATTATCTTATTTGACATCAGTGACACATCTGGACCTTTCATCCAACCTTTTGGTCTCAGTCCCCTCGGGCCTAAGCGCCTTGTATAACCTCGTCTCCCTGAATCTTTCCGACAACATGATCGATTCTGTACTTGGAATCTACCTCAATCTCGGGCAGGTCCTTCATTTGAATCTTTCGCACAATCGCTTAGACTCTATTTGTGGCCTCGAACGGCTGCATGGCCTGGAGCGCGTTGACCTGCGCTCAAATCTCATAGATGAGAGTGCAGAAATTGGTAGACTGGCTTCATTACCCAATATTTCTGAGGTATTTGTCGAAGGGAATCCATTCGTTGAGATCGAAGAGGGATATAGGATAACTTGCTTTGACTATTTCTGGAAAGAAGGCAAAATTGTGAAGCTCGATGGAACTTCTCCAGGTTTCTACGAGAAGCGCAACCTCACCACGGCTCCTCCGGAGCAGATGACATCCAGCCGACCTGTAACGACACCTCATTCACCGCCAGTTGTAGCTGTCGGCCATGCTCATGTACATAATCGCCCGACCCTCGTCGTGCCATCCGATGATCCTGTTCATTTACCAACTCCACCTTCATCTAACCCATCTCCTCACCTAATCCCTTTCGTAGCTATTGGCGTCGGTGGAAAAGCTAAACGCAAGAAGGGTAAACGAATCGTCGATTTGGATGCAAGTCACAGTGAAACCAGTTCTCTTCACGCTACACATTCAAAAATGCGCTCTCGCAACTCGGAGTCATTTGATACTGACCAGCAAGTTGTAGATAGAAACATCAGGTCTGACCTATCACATGAAGTCAAAAACGGCACCTCACGGTTGCAGGTCCCACTATCCCCGTCATCCTCCAATTTTCCTGACACAAAAGTTGAAAAGGTCTCGCCCTGGCGAGGTCATATGCGATATCAAACTGAATTTCTTTATGTCCCTTCCGATGAAACAGCTGCGAACACTTCTTCTGGGAGTGCGGTAACCCCAGCGACTTACCTCCAGCCTGGCACGGTTTCCTCGATGGCTAATAAACGTCGCGCGCGTGTCAGCGCTTCAGCTCATGAAGCATTTCCTTACAACCCAGATGAAGAGGCAACGAAAGCAGGTGAAATCAGAGAGAACGCAGATGCCTACCGGAAGAAACTTGAAGCTTTGAAGAAAGACATGGGTGAAGGATGGTTGAAAGTGTATGCTCAGAGCGAGCTAAGGTCGCCTGGATAAAACCTTTCTTCTAAGATATCTTGGATTAATTTAACGAATTTCATGCCTTTGTACGAGTACATATTGTGTGACTAGTCACTTTCCTCTTATTTGTGACATTGTTGAATGGTGACACGAGATCTGTTTCTTTTCCTTCTGCTCGTTATACTCTGACTCTCTTTTGGCCTACGGCACACGTCCCACCCTCACGTCGTTCTTTACTTATAACAGTCAAAATACGCAGAAATGGGTGCAAATCTTTCCAAAGCTATGGGTACGGTGTCTCTTGTTATGTGGTTATACAAGGTTCCACTAATCCCTTGTCAGGCAAGATATTCGGGAATAAAGAAATGCGACTGCTAATGTTAGGGCTCGATGCCGCTGGGAAGACAAGTGCGCCCACTTTAGTCTAACTAAAATGATATAAATGTCTGATAGCACCGTCTTTTAGCTATTCTATATAAGCTCAAACTTAACCAGTCTGTCACCACAATCCCTACAGGTCTGTGATATGACCTTGAATTTTATCTCATTCACTTACTTCCACCCTTAAAGTTGGCTTTAATGTGGAGACTGTTACTTACAAAAACGTCAAATTCAATGTTTGGGACGTCGGAGGTCAAGATAAAATTCGACCACTTTGGAGGCATTATTATACTGGTACACAAGGGCTAGTTTTCGTAGTTGATAGTCAAGATCGCGAACGAATCGACGAGGCAAAACAGGAGCTACATCGCATCTTGAGTGACCGAGAAATGAAGGAGTGTTTGTTGCTTGTATTTGCGAATAAACAAGATTTACCAGGAGGTATGTTGATGCTTATGAATGTTGGAATGCTTTGCTAATGGTTTTATCAGCCATGTCACCTGCCGAAGTGACAGAAAAGTTAGGCCTACACAGAATGCGAGATCGTTCATGGTATGTGCATCCAAGGTGAGCATTGACTCCTCCTCGTTGGCTTCAATCTATTAACTCATGGTAGTTGTGCTACTACTGGAGAGGGGTTATTTGAGGGTCTGCAGTGGCTCTCACAAAATGTCAAGAAGCGCCAACCATAGAGCATAACGGCACTTTCTAAAGCTCTTTATAACTTGATGGCATGCGCTTCTAAGCGAGAATTCGACTCGTTTGGATGATACCCTTCATGTCATTATTATCATTACTTATGGCCTTGCACGAACCCTCTCTACGTATACGTACGAACTGTCTACCATGTCCATCCATACATACTGGTCTTGTTTATATCCACTTTCACTACACCTTCACTCAAACTGTTTACATTTCTTTTGGGTGGTTTGGTAATATTCACTCTCTAATGGATGGGTCCTGCTGAACAGTTGTGTAATTCGACATTAGGGTGGTACTCCGGTCTGGTCTTTCACTGAGCTTACGTAACACTTAGGTTCTGTATCCGTCATTAACCGCGTTCGATTTTAGATTTGTGTTAGTGCTTGATGACGCTTGGTCTGCTCTCAACAATACGGTTCGCCGCGGAGAGGCGGACATTTTCGACTGCCACTACTGTTAATGGGCTGGTTGGAGCGATCGGTAACACGCCCTTAGTACGCTTCTTCCTGTTGCTTGGGTTGTCCTGTCTGAGTGAAAATATGGCTTTAGATTTATTTAAAAGGACTATCTGCGGAGACTGGGGCGCACATTTATGGAAAAGCCGAATTCCAAAACCCTGGCGGAAGTGTAAAGGACCGAGCAGCTCTTGGCCTTGTCACCCACGCAGAAGGTCAGGGCCTGTGAGTCGACTTCGATTATCCTACAAACGGTGAAGTTATGTTTTGAAAAACAGGATAAAGCCAGGGGGAACTGTTGTAGAAGGGACAGCTGGAAATACTGGTATTGGACTTGCACATGTATGCAGAGCAAAGGGGTATAAATGTGTGATATATATGCCTGATACTCAAGTAAGCTTAGGAATTATTCTTCCCTTTACATGCTACTGATCTTTGATTACTAGAGCCAAGAGAAGATTGATCTTCTTCGTATGTTGGGCGCTGATGTCCGCCCTGTCCCCGCCGTAGCGTTTGAAAATCCGAAAAACTACAATCACCAGGCTCGTGAGTACGCGGAGAGCCTCGAAAACGCCATTTGGACGAATCAATTTGATAATGTCGCCAATGCCCATGCCCATTATTCTACCACTGGACCTGAAATATGGGAGCAGACTCAGGGAAAGCTTGATGGTTTTATTTGTTCAACGGGCACAGGGGGAACGCTTGCTGGGGTTGGGAAATATTTGAAGGAAATAAGCGGAGGAAAAACTCAGATTTGGCTAGCTGACCCACCAGGCAGTGTCCTGACGAGTTACGTCACAAGTGGTGGAACTTTAGTAGAAAGGAGTGGCAGCTCTATTACCGAAGGTAAGATTTATATATCTTCCCCTCGTTTCACTAAAAATCACCCGCTTCCAGGTATTGGTCAAGGCCGTGTTACAGATAATCTAGGCACATTTGTTAAAGACCTCGCCGGCGCGTTTACTGTGTCAGATGAGAAATCCATTGCAATGGTTTATGACCTTCTAGACTCAGAGGGCCTCTATTTTGGCGCTAGTACTGCTTTGAACGTAGTCGCTGCAGTTGAGCTTGCCCAAATATTAGGAAAAGGTACTCGATTTATACATCTTCATCTTCTCTTTTACTGATATGTCTGACCAGGTTCCACTGTTGTTACTATCTTATGCGACGGTGCCTATCGGTACCAGAGTCGCTTGTTTTCCAAGAAGTGGTTGGCAAGCAAGGGTCTGGAAGACGCAATCCCAGATCACTTGAAAAAATACGCAGTACTAGATTAAGTATACGAGGCTTACCTCAAATTTTGAGAATATTCACAAATAAAATATATCTTGAGCTGTTAGAATTGTGGGGTAAAATGTCACTTGAACGGGGGTTGTTCTAGATTATTTAAATATACAATATGGACGATGTAAACGATTCAGTTTCAAGTCCCTTTCGGTGGTTGTGGAGGAGGTGGCGGAGGGGTGCCCAGATTCGCAGCAGGTCCTGGCGTGGCTGGCGTTTCCAGTTGAGTCTCAAAGGCCTTGAGTTCAGCCTCCAATCTTTCCCTTGCACGTACTACTTTTGATTGTAGATAGTGCGAATGGGTGGGTATCGACGCTTGTTTAGCAGTCGGCGGTTTATCAGGCTTTGGTGCTGGTGAATTTGATTTGAATAAATGTTCATAATTCTAAGGCCGTGTAAGAGTGAGAAACCTTTCACAAGTTTTGCATATACCGTACGCACCTTCATTATCTGTTCCATAGCATCCTCACGTTTGACATTGAGAATTAGGTGTGCTTCATCGAGTGTCATTCGATGCTGGCGCGTAATTTGGTCTGTTATCGAGCCAGAGTTCGCGTTTCCGACACCACTAGCATCTTCAATAGCACCTTGCGGTCTGTGTTTTGCGTCTATGCAGCTTATCAACGGACGTAGTACTAATACATGGAAGCCATACTAACTTTTGACCGCCTGTCTGCCTGCTTCGAAGAACGCCTTTCCTAATATCCTTGTGCCACTGACTAGGATCTGAACAAGTACTTTTGGTGAAGCCTGTAATATTTTCTTCGTTAGACGTATATATGTTTTAGAATTTGCTTACCATTGAGACGTAGTTGCCAGTTGACACAAACGGCTCCGGTCATTTAAAAATATATACGAATATTTTCAAGGCACGTGAGAATTTAGAAAAAAAATGATAACCTTCATTCAGGCTGGAGATTATGTCTACTTCCAACAAACGAAAGCAACATCTCTCTAGTTCTGAACTTCCCGCTAAAAGGGCTAAGAAACCTGGGAAAGAAGATGTGAAAAGTACAGAGAATGAACAGCATCGCGAATTTAATACTGTGTCCGCGTCTTTAGTGATCTCGATTCCGCCTCTGTTTGCAAACAATACGAAGGAAGGCGTCGAGGAGATGTTAGATTCAATGGTTATGAGGTATTTTGATAAACAATATGTTGTACCTAAAATTTTTCAAGTTTTATGACATAGATACATACCTGCCTTGCAAGGCATTGTGCTTTCCCATTCCAACTTACGCTTTGTCGGGAAAACTGCTTCTATAAGAGCAGACTGTCCTTTTCTTGTATGCAGCATAATATTTGACGCCACGGTGTGGAGTCCTCGTGTTGGAATGAAACTTGGTAACTTAATTCTGTCCTTTATCGTCCGCTTAATTCACATTTCTTCAAGTGGGAAAAATTAACTTATCATCACCCGATCACATATCGCTGCTGGTGCATAAAACTTTCAATGTGTCATTACCTAGGCATCACATTCCGACCGAAGATTGGGAGTTTGAGTACGGTCCTGCAGAAAACGACCCTGAATTCGGCGGCGATGCACAGAACGAAATGAATCAAGACCCAGCTGAAGCCGGTAATGAAGAAGAAAAAGCCCAGGGGACTGGCGGAAGGTGGGTACGGAAACTTACGGGCCAAAGAATTGGTGATTCTCAAGGTTTTCTTCAGTTCATAGTTATTGGGTAAAGTCAATTGCATTTGCTTCAATCACGCTGTCGGGACTAATTTACCTAGCCTCACAGTTGCAAACGAAATGCTATCCCTACTTGGGTCCATACAGCCTGATCCCTTCTCACCGAGGCATAAACCTAACGTTCGAACACCCCCTTCTTCGGAGGCAGAAACCAACACCGTTCACACCGATGGAGCGAACGAGGAAGAGGAGAGTGGAGAAGAAGATACCTTTCATACGCTAGGACAAATGGTAGAAACGAAACTTAAACGTGGAGGGAAGGAAATACGGAATGAGGATGAAGGACAGCCAATCAAAAAGCGACAAAAATAAGGAAAAGACTTTGCATATTTTATATGATGCTTAAGTACAGTTTAAAAACAAAAACAGAATTCCAATAAAATTACAAGCTAGGCACTACCAGGGTTCGAACCTGGGTTACGAGAATATGAACAAGTCAGAATCTCGAGTGATAGCCACTACACTATAGCGCCACATTTGGGGTGGCATATGTTTACCCTAGTGTTCTTGTACTTCTTGGTGCTGTTTGCTAAATTATAACTGAAAGTAACAACCTCACACCTTTTAATGACTTCATGACTACAAATCCCTCACATATTCTCATTGCTCGCAACTCTAGAGGCCCAAACAATCCTTCAGCTTCTCTCAGCTCACCAACAGAGACACATGCCGCTGCAGCTGGAATATTTCGTTCATCAACTTCGCAATGGATGCTTGAGGAATGCGAGACAGATGACCTCGTTTCTGAACTTTGTTCAGATGAAGATGACGAATCTATAGAAATAGATGAAGCCTTTACTAAACATAGTAGGTTTCCAGGTACAGTCAAAATTGTCGTTGAGGGCACTACTTTCTGGTTTGTGCCTCTACGTATCAATGGCGGACATCCTTATGCATTCGCAAGACAGGGCCCACAAAGAAATATTATTTTTCGCCTCTCCGTTCTTCGAGGCCGCATTGAGTGGAAACTGGTCCGAAACTGGCCGCCCGCACTCGATGTCCTCTGTTATCACTATTTCGCAGCCTCCAACCGTGCCGGGCGACAAAAGTATTCAAGATTTGCCCACTGAAATGATATTTGCCCCCATAGATACAAGCTGTGAGGGTGATGACTTTGATGTTACTACGGAGACAGACAAAGTGGAAATCAGCGAGAACGAGAGCAGCGACACTGATTCCACTCGAGAAATTGCTAGAACGCGCGAACGAGATAGCAGTTTGGCCAAGCTTGAAGGTTCGGAAACTGAGAACCAACCAGTGACCCACAAGATCAAAGCCGCAAACTCGCATTCCCTTCCAATTAAAATAACCCCTGCCCAGGCTACCGTCAAGCACCGATTTAAGAACGGTCCTGATGCTATTATCAAGCTTCAGGAAGAACGCGTAGACATCAACTTATTAATCAACAATACCCAGGCTAATACTTCTACAGGCAAATATTTTCCATGATCTTCTAAAATTTATATATCCACAGTATGTTAAAATTTTGTCGCGTTTTGGGCTTACTTACGCTTCAACTTTGCAGTCTGGAATGCACAATTACGTGGAATAACGTTGAGGGTTTAATGAATATATCAAACAAGCTCTGTGTTCCCGCATTACAACGAGATTGCCTCTCATTTTTGCTCAAAAGTGCCGCTGGACGGCCTATAAAAGCGATGCGCATCGCAGAGCTATTTGATGATGAGGAGCTTTATCGCGAAGCTAGCCGTTTTGTTCTGGATAATCCTGGTGGTTGGACAGAACATGAGTTGAATACACTGAGCCAAGAGACGCTGCTTAAACTAGAAAAGAGGTCAGAAATATGAGTGGCATTTCTAACATCGAAGTTCATGTCTTTGCAGGCGAAATTGGTTTCTTGAACGAGTTCTGAAATTGGGCCTAACGTTCATATCCAAAGAGTATCAATGTGTACGTCTATTCTAATTGAACGGGAATTCATGTTCAACTCATGTGAACATTGTAAAGTGTTCGACTTGCCCCGATTCTTCAACATGTGCACGCTTGCTAGAAGAGAAATGGAGACAGGCATATCATGCCGTATTCAGGTTTGGTAAGATCACTCTCCAGAGACTTCCGCTGTTTGTTACCTAGTTTTTTGTGCCTGTAGGTCCCCCTCAACCGTCCATGGTGTTTCGATATTTGCGCATGTTAGAGGGAGTTAGTCCGCCCCTAGCGCTCACCCAGACGGCTTGCCAGGCTAGTGCAAAGGCGTTTACCGCTACCTGTAAATTATTTAGATCGACAATGCTTGAATCAACTGACCCTCCTTTCGCTTTAGTATTCGACAGGATGTTCTCACTAGGAATTCGTGGAGCTGATCCCGTACCGACTGGTTCACGAGTTGCAGCTACAAATGTGGCAGGAACAACTGCTGGACCTCGCCGTCACTTCTTATATTGCACTTTGAAATCGGATCCCACGCACAAGACCAAAAAATCGAGGGGTAGTTGAACAAAGTTTTCTTTGAAGGTGATTTTTTGAGTTTAGTAAAGGCCTGAGCTGGGGTTTGTATTTTATGTTGTATACTTATTTTGTAGGGGAAGTTCTTAGGCCTCTGGGTCCGTTCCTTCGAAAAGACTACTCTCTAAAATACACTCATAAAATCACTGGGTATGTCAAATGATCATAGAAGAATGGGAAAACAGAAATGAAATGGAGTACTGTATAACAACAAACTGTAACCTGATGAAGAGTAAGAAAATTTTTGAAAGCCCAAACAATTGTTGAAATAACAAGTTGGAAATCGAAGGGATGCCACTAGCTGTCATTAAAGATCTGCGGCGCGTTATCTACGAGCCATTCAATAAAGAGCGCTTTCCCTGCCATGTCGCTGAACTCTGAACCTGGATCTCTTGATTTCAGCAGCGTCGCTGAACGGGAGTATTAAGACCAAGTTTACAAGACAGAAAGGAGAAACGTACGTCCAAAAACAACTCCCAGATTTCTAGCATTCATCAGATTCTTTTCACATCGGAGACGCACACTATTTTACGGATGAGTTAGGTGTAAACCAACAAGAAACAATATATACGTACTGATGTAAGTGTATCATGAGACTACGGAGGGTGTAATAATGCTCATTGGGTAGTTTGTCGATCAATTCTTGCAAGGATTGATGTTTAACAACTTGGTCTCGAATTGCAATGGCCGACATGAATTGATCATGTAGATCGAAAGTTAAAAGGGGGATCGGCAGCGAACGGAAGTATGTCTTAAGAACAGACGTTACACTGCATATGTCGTTGAAGCGGTCTGAATCACGCAAATCGAATGCAGAATAATCGCCGCGCTCAAACAACTGAGTGATCGCTTTGGTCTGACCAGAGCCACCAGTTTTACGATAGATACCCTCGTAATCCAATGCTGAGCGCAAATTTAAATATTATATTATAAAGTGGCATATAACAACTTACCTAGGGTTTCAACTGCATCTATGCACTTCTCAACAATGACAGGAATTTGGCGCTCGTCATCCTTAGAATCCGCACGCACTTGTTCAATAAGGTCTCGGCCAAACATAGACGGCGCTAGACATATGTCAGTCAAGTTGATAATATTCTGACAATAATACTTACGCAAAGGTCCCTGGGCCAAGTCATCTCGATAAGGGTTTGCATGATAGGTGCATGATATCTGGAGACCACCAGCACATCGAACATGAATGGAAGTATTACAGACTAAAACGTTTTAGCTCAAAAAGTGACAATGTAGCCCAAATTCACATACTAGTACACCGGAGTTGCGAGCCCCACATCTTATCCCCGCAGTGATCACATTTTGTGAAACGCAATACACTAAGTTGTTGGAAATTGTGCTCTGGGCGAGAAGTTTTTCGGCCAACCTCTGGAATATTTGAAGGAGAGAAGACCTCTTTGGCCCTGGAACCAGGCCATTTCATAAACTTTCCTTTGGATGGTGTGGAATCCATATCTGGCCTCTGGACTCGGAAATATTTAGAATCAGTGTCGTCATAAGCTGTAGACGATCCGCTTGTCGATGAGCTGAGAGATGGGGCGAGTATTGACGCTTGTGTCTGTCCGTGCGAGCGTCCTTTCTCGAACGAACTTCGCATATCCACAGGTTTAGAGGCGTTTTCTGGAAGACTGTCAATTCGACGAGCGTATACAGCACTAAGTTGAGCAAGTTCTTCATTGCGTGCGTTCAGAACAGTTGTTTCTTCTAAGAAGGTATCTCGCACTGCCTTCAGTTCAGCAATTTCTCTACTGAGGGTTTCGCGTTGTTGAGTAAGAGGAATGAGGTCATGGTGGTACTGAGCCCTGATATTCTCCATGCGCTTAGTCAAAGATCGACCGATATTGGCAGAAGGTGCATCTGATGATCCGTTGCTGGCACTAATTTGTTGTTAGTAAGTTTCAAAGGTATAAACAACATGATTCACTTTCTGGTGACCGCAAGTTCTTCAACTTCTGCCAAAGTCATGTCGCGCTCTACCTTTAGACGGGAAAGATCAACTTCTAAACCAGATAAGTTATCATTAAGTTCTTTAGATAGTTGTTGTCTTAGTTCTTGGCGTCGACTCTCTCCTGATAGTGCTGTAAGTCTTGCAGCCTGGCCAGAAAGAAGAACTCGAAGCCGAGTGACTTCTGTTTCAGCGTCCCGACGACCCTTGAGCTCGCGATCATATTCTACTTGTGCAACAGACATCCCTTCAATATATTGCCTGCTTGTCCTCTGTAATCATTGCATATATGTATATGTAAACTTTCATCAGAAGGTGATATTACTTACCTTCAGACCGGCAACTTTGCTCCTGAGCTCGGTTATTTCTTTCTTTTGTGACTCCAGAGTCTCCAAAATAGTCACAGCAAATTCAGTTTCTAGTTGCAACTGACTTGTACCGTGCTCTTCAGCATCTTGCACCACTTCCCGGAGGCGTCTAGGCATGGTATCTATAAAATCATGTCTCAAAACAGTGGCAACAGATGAACCTGGCCCGGTAAGAGTAATCCGTGTAGGATTTGCTGAATCCGAGGAAACACTCGGAGAGGAGGCTTGTTGGCTTCGCTCAGATTGCGACCCGTGAGAAGCTCTTTTTTCGATGTGTTGGCTAAGAATGTCCGGGGTTGTCTGCATGAGATTCTGATGTGTGCTTATCACTTCAGCCTCAAGGCGCTCAACACTAGTGGCGCTACCATCGGGGAAAACCGTGGTGTCGCTCGACGGTGTGCTGACAGTATCTTGCATAGGCGTCGGCGTTGTGGAAGCTTGAATAGGGGTTGGTTGAGATAGCTTCGTAAGAGCTTCCAGTGTAGGATGAGATCCACCCACACTATTTAGCATATCACTAAAGTCGTTGGCATTCATAGAAAAGCGTATAGGTGGAAGAGCAGGTGCAATAAAAGTCGCCCGAGATGTTTGTTCAATTGAAGGTAATTCAGATAATTCATCCGATCCACTCCCACTCTGGGACATTGTTGACATGTCACCTTCACTGCTCAAAAACGTTTCAATTCTGGCATCCTTGGGTGGGGGTGCGGGAGCTGGGTATCCCTCTAGTGGGCCTGTGGGCCCAACCATTGGCCCTGAGTCAGTTCCACCTTCAATGCCACGTGGAAAATCAGAATGGTATACTGGTGAGCTGGAACGGGCGCCGCTTCCAGAACGACGATGGTCCATGGTCAAACTTGACACGGAGGCTTGCCTATTAGGCGTACCAGGGCGTGAATAATCATCGTCATAGCTGGGCGCACCAGTAGTTGGGCTCAAGCCGCCAGAATGCCACCGTCCGCTGTCGCTTCTTCTGGGCGTTGGTAAGGGTCGAACAAAAGTGTATGGCGGAGGGCTTTGCAGAGCGGCGTCCGATCCTGACGGTTGTGGTGGGAGAACGACAGTATGATCGTGGCTTTCATAAGCGATGACCGATGGTGATCGCGACCTCGGGAAAAGGTGAGGCCCCTTTTCTGGAAGGGCACCATTTGAGTATGACTGATAATTATTATTCTGACTAGATGAAGAGGAAGGTTGTTGGAAATATTCATGTGACGGCGATATTGCGCTCGTCGATTCGGAGTAAGGGGGGGTAGGCGCAGAGTACGATACGCGTTGACTGTAAGATTTTTCGGACCGAGGGGAAAGAGTTGCTGAAGATGATTGCCCCGCGGCATTGATATCAGCGGGGTCAATTGAAAGTCCAGGATTGATTGAACGACGTTTCCCTCTATTGGAAGTATCAATAGAGAGTGTATCCACGGTTGGTGTAATCGATTTAACTGAAGATAAGCTGGTTTGGCTGGAATTGTACGAATTCTGCCTTAATAATACATCTAATGGACGTACGCCATCGTCGTAGCTTCGCCGCCTACCATCTCGTTCACCTTCTAAAGAACCTAATGGTAAAGGTAGTGTTGTCTGTTTCGATTTGTTCGAGGCGTAATTGTGACTGAATGGTGGTGGGGGATGCGATGATTCTCCTGAAAGGGAACCTGCCGCCAAGGAATGACTGGGAAAATAATTGTCGTTCGTATAAGGACTGTGAGGTCTTGTTCTCATAGGATTATGGGTATTGTCTGTGCCGTGCGAAGTGCGGTGCGAGCCGTCACTATTAAGGCCAGAAGGTTGCATCCTTGACGATCCAGGGCGTGACGGCTCATCGTAGGCAGGGGAAGGTACCTGATTAAGATTGAGGATTATCGGTTGGTGAATGTTAACGTTACTTACCGCATTATCATGATGGTATTGTCGAGCATCGCGTTCCCGAGATTTTGCAGAACTGCTCCCACCAGCTCTACTCTTCTCGGCTTTCTTTTGAGTATAATTCCTAATCTTGATCATGCGTTCGTTGTGACAATTCATGCAATAGATTCCCTGACTAGTTTTGGCAAAAACAAGTTCGTCGATTCGGTTCTTGCAAACTTTACACTTGAAGCAGTGCGCGTGATAGGAATCGTCGCCAGCCATTATAGCTTCATCCAGAATAAGAGTGTGGCAAACATTGCAGCTGAACGAGCAGTTTGAACAAATTGGCGAACCATCAGTCAAAAGGAGTAAGTTGGTGTCCGCAGTGACTTGGTTGGAACATTTGGCGCATTTAAAACAATCGACGTGAAAAAAAGATTGTCTACCAATATGCGTTAGTAAAGATCACAATTTGGAAATACGACCACACGCCGATATTAGGATTGGCAAGTGCCGTATTTAAAACGATAGATCGAATGAATGGAGTGACCTACCCGAATGCGACAACTAGTCCGCCCTGCTCGCTAACAGCAGACTTTTTGCACCCTGGACAAATTCTGTCTTCCATCCCAGTCTGTTCCGGAGGCGCATCGCGTCCGTTGGCATGAAAGTCAAGATGGGAATGCTCGCGTAGAGGAATATTTGGTGCCATAGTCGTAGCCATTGATGTCAAATTAAATCTCGTGAACAGGCGGCGCGCCGAATGTCCGAGTGTCTGTTAGATGGCGGCGCTGGAGGCCAGGTCGTAAAAGAAGCGACTGGAGAGAACAAAAAGGACAACTCGCTGAGTGTCCTAGATGCAGTTTCTTGTGTTAAAAAATGTGAAAGGAATGACAAGGCTAGAAAGGAACTTTGGATGAGAACGGAGCATGAGATAAAGACAACTCACTCATGGTTGTTGGGGAATGTCACGCTATGTCACATCATGCGCTTCCCCTTCGATCCGTGGCGGTGTCGCAACCCCTGATAGAAGTTCATTTTCTCTGAAGTACAAAGTACCATGGTAATGTACTTTGAATAAGTATTTAATATAAGTATACATAAATTTACTTCAGCACGATCAGTAGAGAAATCTCAACTTTTTTTTTCCATGTGGTTTGCTCCAATTTTCAAGTTCTTTGTTGCCGAACTCGCTGTCAGCTGTTGCGTGGAGTAGAACTCGGGTTGGTTGGCATGTATCAAGTGTGTGCCCATGTCATTGTCAAGAATACGTTTTTTGCAATGAGCTGTAGTTTTAAATTATTAAAAAGGCTTACTAGTACCACATCATTCACGTTGATGACTGCTTGTCCATGGCCTTGATAACAATATCTGGTTTCCCCTGCTCCGGGAAAACAAAAAGAGCTCACACAATCAAGTACTTTTTGGAGCAACAGATACGAGAGCCATCTTATGAGGGCCCAAAATTCAGAGTCGAGCTACTCTCCGACGATGTTCTTGGAGTCAATCGCAGCGCATACGATGGCAAGCTCTAGTAACGATGCTTTCCTCCTCAAACTAAGATTCTTTCAAAGACAGCAAGTACGAAAAGCCAGCGCGGGGTGCCCTGTTTACTGCAATGCTGCGACAGATGTCTACCAATACAATATTGATTGTCGATGCTCTCAACTACATCAAGGGGTTTCGATACCAGATGTACTGTGCAGCTAGGGAAATGAAACTGAGGGTCTGTACTGTATGTTTAAATTTTATTCCTTGATGTCAGCCTCAGTAATGTAGGCATGGACAGGTATATGTTGTAGCGACACACGAGTTATGCAGAAACTGGAATAATAATCGACAAGATGGCCTCAACTACAAGTCCGAGACGTGCGTTGTGCCCCAAACCTTTCCCTGACCATATTAAATGTTGAAATCTAGCTTTGAAAACCTTTTGTTACGATATGAAGAGCCTTCTTCTATGGTGAGGTGGGATACGCCTTTGTTTACTCTGCTCTGGGACGACGACATTCCTGGAGCTCAAATTTGGCAAGCAATCACGAAAGGCAATATCAAACCGCCAAATTCTGGGACACTTAACGTAGGTTTAAAATTTATCCGAAATTTCCCCCTTCAACATTGGTTCTTTCAGGTCGTAAAAGCACCTACAGATACATTACATATATTGGAGCAAACAGCGACCTCCATGGTGTCTGCAATTATGATTGAAGCCACAGCGCTGCAAGGCACTGGGGGACCCGTTATCCTTTCACTTTCCTCTTCACTTGCGCCAAGAGTGATTCTCCCTTCACGAAATATCACACTCTCCGAATTGCAAAGGCTTAAACGACAGTTCGTTACTGTGCATAAGAAGGCTATTACTCTGGGAACTACTGAAAAAGGGACTGTTGACTGGACTGAAGAAAGCATTGCAACAAAGTTTGTAACATATTTGGAGGAAAATTTAAAACCATGAAGGGGTTCGTTACAGTGTCGTTTATGATTACTAAGGCTAAAACCTTGATTTAAATTCGTTCTGCTTGCCAACAAGATCGATACCTTGAAGGATAGATGATCAGTTGGACTTATGATAATAGAAAATAATGCCTACATATTTACGCGATCGATGGCCACTGTTCCGTTCCTGACGGCGACAGGCGCAACCTTAAAGCCCATCTTCTCGAAACTACGTCAAGCATTAATTTTCAATGGAACCATATAATAGTGCTCAACCTACACTGTATTATACCACGGCAGTTTGGAAGCCGATCTCCAGTAAACAAATCCACCAGGAGCAATAACACGATGAAGTTGCTGAACTTCTGAATCGATGTCTGTTGATCCGAGCGTAAACCAGTCCAGGTGGTCCATGATTAGCACTTTTGTCAAGGACCACTTTTCTAGCCCCCGAAGGACGCTGTCGTCGTGGTCAATAACATAAATATTCACCGGTTGCAATAGTTCTTACTTCACGATTGAATCGGTATGTAAGCGAAAGACGTCGAGCGCATCAGGATTCTTCTTCAAAGTCTCAAACCCTGAACGGGTCAAATAAAGGGGACATGAGGATGGCGTATAGTGCCCCAAAAGGGCCTGGAACTCGTCAACAACGCAAGAAAAAATGTACGTGACACTCACAAGTAAATAGAAATATGAACCTGTCTTCAACAAATAGGTCGAGGCGAGAGGATCCAACGTGTCACGAATGTAGTCGTAAAATGTACCTTCTTCCAGAATCAAACGACGTTGATTCAATGGTACCCCCAAGGCATTCCAGCAGAAGATCGGACTCTTAAGCAAAGCGACAACAGCAGGGTTGAGTAGTACAGGTCTAATCTTCTTTTGCCAAATTTTTTTTTGTTCCTCGAGTGTGTCGCAGTTGCAAAACGCCTTCACCTCCTTGCTGATACCAGCCATAGAAAAGATAATCCTTGCAAAACGCAGAGCCCAGCCACTGTATCCGCGCAGGTAGAAATCTGAAGCAAATGCGTCTTCGTGGACCCTCCAAAACTGATAAGCGCTCGAGGAAAGATAGGGTGAAATGTTAGAATCTAGGAGCGTTCTGAATTTGGGATGTCGTCCGGCACCAAACATCGCAAAAAAATCCTCGTATTCTAAACTTTGAATTGCTGCAAGTTTCAGTTCGAGAAGGTGACCTTGACTGAGGCAGAGCGTCAGAGGTCAAGAACATTGTTGAATTATCGTCATACCAAGGGTTCATGTCAACGCAGTGGATCTAGTAGATCATTAATTTAACAGTGTGTAAAACTGTTGCACTACTTACCCGCTTCACCCCAGCAGCAATAGCATAATGGAGGGCGTTGTCTCCACCAGACGTAATCACAAACATGGAATCCCCTCCAGAAAGATTGAGGTACTCCATGTCAACGAAGGGATCCTCCTATCGTAAAGTTCAAAATCCGATAACCGATCATGATTAGCCATGCGTACCCATGTGAACGAATAAATATATGTCCGGAATTCACTATGCACCGGTTGTTCGTAATATGGTAGGCGCCATGGCTATTGAAGTTGAGTGGGACTAATTCTGTTCACAGTTTTATATTCACCTTTTGGACTTGATAATGAAAAGAGCTGAGCGGTGGTGTAATATTGATAATCCTCGCTTCCCTTATGACCGAAGCATCGGTAAGCGGCTGCATCATGGGCTCGCCAATTTCGAGAGATGGTATGGCATCGGCGTCTTTGACGTTTTTGATGAGTTTGGGAGAGCAGTTACCAATTGTATTTCCTCCTTCGACTTCAAAGGCATGACAAGCCTTGGTCACATCGCAAGATCGAGGACGTCCAACCCAGATGTAATATGGACTAAAAAATAACAATAGAAAGTCAAGGGCGACTCAGTAGGTAAAGATAGCCTCTCACATCCTCACAATGAGCGGCAAGACAAATCGGTTGCGACCATTAAAGCTTTTCACCTTCATGAATTCAGGATAATGTGTAAATGCCAGCGTCAACCAGTTACTTACAGTGCCAAATTTATACTCCAGGTAAGACCTTCGAGCACTTCCTAGGGAGATCTTGAGTTAAGGTGGTCAGTTGGCAGAGCTGGCCGCTGTGGAATGAAATAGCTCACATGATCGAAATCAAACCAAATTTCCCAGAACCACCTTGAGAGCCACCCGCATTCTTTACTTACTCCGCCAATGGTTTTATCATGAAGAGATGGTTGTTTTCCAGATGTATAAAAGTCCACGACGGATAACAATCCTGTTTGGGGTGATAATACATATTCAATCCGGTCCAGAACCGAGTGATAGTTCGGGATCTGTAGATACGTGAGTGTATTGCCAAGCGTACAGAAAGAAATCATACCATAGAAAGTGAATAGCTAAGAGTCACAAAGCCAACACTTCCTTTTGGATCGGTTCCATGAGACCAGTCAGGCAGAGTGAATTCACTTGCGTCTTGACAGAGGACGGTAACGTTACTCCATCCTCGAGCTGCAAATCGCTTCCTTGCAATTTCAAGCAGAGGTTCGCAAAGATCGATCAGATAGACAGCATCAAACTGAGAGATGGGAAAATATTGGTTCATGAGCTCGATGTTATGGCCTACGGATGGTTAGATTCGATTAACGAGGTGAGGAAGCATCTTACCAGTCCCCCCTCCAATATCGACCCAGACAAGTTTCTGATCAGGAGAAGAACTACGTAAAGTACGTAGATGACTAGCCGACACGCTCAGCATTGTGCCGCGCCCCCTGAGTAGTTTGTTCCTTGTAATGTCATATATCTCTGCTTGCCCTTCATAAAACTAGAAGGCAAAATGAGCCAAAAGGCCCAAGTAGAAAGAGATTATATGCATGACACCTTATCCAGCCTCGCTCTTTGATCGTCTGCTCCAATTGTGCGGAAGAAACAATGCCAGATAAACTTGAGCTGTGGCCTGAAGATTCGCGCCAGGGCTAGTGAAGCTGAGATAGTAACAAAAATGATGCCAATGGCAAACGGGACATGGCTCAATGACAAGGTGAAATTGAGTGGATGAACACCAAGCATATTGATTACTCTCGGCAGAGGAAATCAAAAATTATTTAGAACAAATCGAAAGACTTGATATAGGGAGGCACACTAAGAAAGGACCTAGCATCGCAGATTAATCGCCACTGTGCCAGGCGGCCCAAGCCCCTAACTTGGATAAAAGTGTGGTTGTTGAGAAGGAACGTGAACCAAGAAACGCACGCGAAGACTCCGCGCTACAAACGTGCAAGAGATTGTTTCGTTTTAGACGATTGTGGCGTCCGTCAGAATAAACGTTTATAGAAAAGTATCAATTGCGTCGATGGCATTTCCTCATTAAAGGCTTGCAGAGACCAGTACCAGAAACAATAAACGTTGCAAACGAATCAGTTCAAAAAAAAATCGCAACTGCCCCACAAGTCCAAGAATAGTCCGCTCTAAAAGCTCCTCACCACGTGGGCGGCATAGACGCATATACAACTGTTACTTACAAACAACAACAACAGCTAGGCATACGTCTTTTTGTTGTAACTTACGAGCTCTTGTCCTGACTATAGCAGCTGGGTTCTAGTTCGGGGACAAGTCATCTCGGATTTATTTACCAGCTCCTTCAGCATGCCTCTACCCAGCAATGGATCTCTTTCTCTTCTCGGATACTCACGTCCAGGCGATACAGTTCAATCTCGACCCAAGCAAGCCATGATTGTACGCATGTCTGTAGAAACTCTCGATGCACTCGAGACCTTCCCAAGTCAACCGCAGTTGGACTTCGAATTTGGAGATATGCCGGTAACTTGCCTTCTGCTCGAACATCTAAAGGAGGCTGAATAAGATAACAGGGATTGTATATTGGAGATAAGTTCTTTAGTATGCGTCCAGCAAAAGAAGAAACCCCGCATGAATTATATCTGCGTGCATCGTCGGCAGCGAAGAAAATGGCTCCTCTTAAACTCTACGCTACTGTTATCGGCAAGTTCACTGTAGAGCGGGAGCTTGGGGAAGGCGTCCGCGACAAAGTCCGTGAAAGTACACAAGACGCCGTTAATCAACGCCTCAATCGAACCACTATCCTCCTCGATTCTATTCCTGATATTCCTGTTGCTTCGAAGAAACGCAAAGAACCCCACAGCCTTTTTAGAAAAGCACCCCGTCCCTCCGACCAGGTCAAACCAACCTCAACGTCTTCATCAACAACCGCTGCCTTGCACACAGCTTCACCTGTCCCACGACAAGCTCCCAAGGAAAGTGGCGTAACTCTTCGTAAAAAAGTAATACATTTAATAGCGGTCAACGAATGCACCTTCAATGAAGTTCTTCAAAAGCTCGAAGCAAACGCAAACCCATCCATTCGGCGAGAGATTCTTGATCATCTCAACGATGTTTGTATCTTTATTTTAACTTGAATATGTTCTTACCATGTATCAAATCAAGGTTGCTGAAGGGACATCTGCACCGAGAGGCACATCAGATAAAGCGCCAATGACTTATCGCTTAAAGGCGTCGTCTTGGCGTGAAGTACGTCCTTATGACTGGCCTTTTTCCGACCAGGATAGAATCCTCGTGTCAAGGATGGCACGAATGGCTCTTAAAAATTTAGGAATTCCAGAAAATGATCCAATTTGGAGTCATGTCCGATTTCGCCCCCCAACAAATTCGAACGCCACTAACAACTCGTCCTCCATTCCCAGTTCATCTCGAGCGGGCCCAGCCACATCTTCTTCAGCTATTGGTGCCATTAAAGGGGATGCTCCTAAACGCGGAGTTTCGTCGAAAGAAGTTAAAGAAAAGATGATGAAACCAAAAGCGGATCGTAACGCAGATATAAAGATGAAAGACGAGAGTGCAAGGGTTTTGAAGGAGGAAAATGCTAGAGTTAGCCGAGAAGAGAGCGCTTCCACTGCCAGGAGTCAAATTGGTCATTCATCAAGGGATTTTAACCCCAATAATAGCCGACTCCCAGGCACGATACCAGGAAAAAGCACCTCCAAGGCTATTACTGCTGCTGCTGCTGCTTCTGCGAGGAAACCAGGATCAGGATTTAAGATGTCCAAGTCTCCTTCCAATGATGGTGATCGAGACACACTCAATGAAAGTCAGAGACAGCCCCATGTTGCGCCTCGCGTCAAGAAGGAGGCACAGCCGACCGCTATTCCATCACCAGCGCCTGCAAGGTCTGCCGCCGCTTCCTCTACCACTCAGGAACGACGGGCCGAATATTCGGCGAAAAAATATCGAGATGAAGGTGCCGCTGCTTCCGATTCAGAAAGGGATCGATATCGACCACGTGAGAGAGAAAAGGCTAAAGAACGTGCCAGGGTCAGAGAAAAGGAGGAAGGTGAACATTCCGAGGATAGTGCTGCTCTCAAACGCCGAAAACATGTCCGGGACGCCGATGATTATGATGATCTCCCTAGAATGTCAACCCAAAAGAGGAGAAAAACCGACACAGTTGTATCTAAAAACCTGCCTCCGAGAGATTACAACAGCAGAGACTCGGGACTTCCGAGTAAACCAGATGTTGGAGCTCCAGCGAGGAAACAAGTGAAACGAGAACGATCTCCTTCACTTCCAATCCCCCGAATCAAAAAAGATCATTCCACTGGAAGAGAATCTACCGGCGGAAAAGTCACTGTCCCATCAACAGCTCAAAATGTCGGGGATAAAAGTTCCAAGAGCAACAAATCAAATGTTGCCAAAGCTCGCCGGAGGTCTCCTAAGTACACTTCGTCAGAGGAAGAAGGTGAAAGGCCCCGAACTAACCGGCGTGAACAACCTTCCACTTTCTTGCCACCCCCTTCGATAACTACTCAGTCTCGTACACTCAACAGTTCTTCATCTTCATCTTCATCTCACAACCGCTTGCCACCTCAGCCTCATCCGCAAGACCGAAACGAGTCTATTCTGCAGTCACGCACAAAGAAACCACTCCCCAGCGACCATGCGTCTCTGCGCGACCGATACAATGCCTCATACCTAGAATATCTGACAACATTCCAAAAATTAGTCGCGCAAAAGGGTAAGATTGACAGTCTGCTCAAAAGCAATGATGCGGGCTCTGTCACAGATTCAGACGGAGATGTCGAGTTATTGGACCTGGATGAGTTGGCGCGACTTACAAATGATCATAAACATTTGGAGGAGGAACTGGAAGCAATTCTTCGAATCTTTCCAAGGGCGGGGAAAGATGGGTCTGGGTCTGATTGATGAAGCCCGGTACAATAATTTTATTCATAATATGTATGTAGAATGAGGACTGTAAATTATCTTATTGAAATAGAGATTTCCGTGCAGCAAACCCGCTGTCATTACACCATCTAATTGCGCAGGCTACTCAGGTTGGATAAGTGGCTAAATAATCATTCACATGGCAGCTTACTTCCATAGTCGCAGGAGGGATCTCTCTGAGGTTCAACATAGTTCGCCCTTGCTCAGGATGTCAGCCTCAACTTCAAAGTGACAGCCACTATGGAATATCCGACAAAGTATTTATTAGGCCTCAACGCAATTCTTTTGGCGTAGACTCTTTCAAGTTGTTTGTCCCTCCCTGGCAGTATGGCACCAACTATTGGCTATAACGTCGTCCCCAACTACTTCTTAGCTACTCGACAAGTCCGGACCAAACCTCAGGTGATACATCCTGCACGCCGCAGTCATCAAATCTCATCTGACTTCTTTGTAAATGAGCCTGTTATCCCTTCTGACACAACGTCTCTAAACTACCAGCCTTATGCGCCGCCACCTACTTTGCATCCTACTATCGTAACTGATCCTGACTTCAACGTAAACAGTGGTCCCTACGATCTTGATTTACCTCCTAGCAACAACCACCATCTGAGCCCGGGAACTGTAATTCTTATTACGCTTGCTTTTCTCAGTGTCATTCTTGTACTAGCTGCTATGTTTGCCACCAGAACGGCATGGCGAAAAAAACGATTCCATCGGCAAACTGCTTTAACCTTGTGGTGTTTGCGGAAAAAATCCAAGTCGAACAAAATAATACGTGTCGCTTTGGAACAAGACCAGGAAGAGCAAATGGATTGTATCGATATTTGTGGAGAGGAACCTGACCGTGACAACCCAGCTTCACAAAGACTTAGACCTTTCTCTGGACCCTCCCCTGGGCACGACGGAATAAACGCTGTCAACCTCCAGGGATCATACGCTAGAGCACGGCTTGAGTCGGAATTGTTACAAGGTTCCAGCGAAGAAGATATTTCATCCTTGAATTATCTCGACTTTGGCAAGGACCTGGATCAACACCCATCCCAAGAGTTACATCAAGAACGTCTCATGCCGGAGGAAGACGATATCGCTCTCGCGTTGGGTATGGCATTGTGCGAAAATTCGTCACAAGAACACTTTTCCATTTTAGAAGATTCAGGGGGATATGGCGTTGAATTACCTTCTCTCTACTTGGAGGAGAGTCAGCAACGACAATCAAGTCTCAAGACGCGACCGAGACAAGGATCAGATGCATCTAACGAGACCACAACAACAGACGAAACTGCGGAGAGACCAACATCTAGCAGTTCCTCCATGACTTCCGTAACTTCCTTTGACGACTCTGACCCTGGCGGTGACCTTGACGACGAGGAAGAAGATCTTGAGTTCGCAGACATTTTCTTCGAAGTAAAGAGGGCCCAAACCCAAAGTGTCGAGATTAAACAGGGCGTTCTTATCAACTGTTCTACCAGTTGCAAGCGTTCATCGGCTGATATTCAAGACCTTGTGATGGCGCCTGAATCACCTAACCTGAATTCAGAGGCCTCCTCCCATTTGCGGGTTTGGGAATCTGAGCTCCAACGCGGTACCCCCTCAGTAATGGTCACGAACCCAAGCATTGCTAGCATGAAGGACCTGAAATCTGGAAGCAGCAGTCTTACCATTGATCTAGACGAATTCCCACTCCCGCCAACAAATAGAGATGATACGAAGGCGCTTTTTAGCAGCTTGTAGATTCGTTGATTGAACGCCTTCGCAAGTGACTTCTAGCTAAGGGCTTCAAGTTGCTGACGAGTTAGCCGATGTCAATGTATTTATATGGTGGTTGCGTTTCCTGAAATATTTACATTCTCGTTATAAAGTAAATTCTCTGTATTTGCCCTCATATTCTAATGTCTCTCCACTCTGGCGATCTTGTCGCGGAGCTCAGCGCTCAGTCCCGAGACACACACGATGACTACATATTATTTGCAACTCATGCTGTTCCCTCACAGCTAATTGAGCCTCGAATGAAAACACCAATGGTGCTTCCCAAGAATTTGTCTCCATGACAGAATCTAATACCTTTAGTCCATGAAGGGGTCCGTAATTTCCACTATTGGACTCAGTATCTTCTCTATTATATCGGCCATCGTGTCAGTAGGCATGGTAATCGCTAGTGCAATAACGGAAGTGAGTCAGGATTGAAATTCTTCAATCCGAAATCGTATAAACTGATCGCTTGCGTTCATAGGTTGTTGTGAGCATATTCCACGTAATTAGCAACATTATCTACCATAAAGCTGGGTCCAGGAGAAGAAAGGTGGTACCTATCACGAGAGCGTACTGAAATTTCCTGGACCCTAGCTTGAGTTTTCCATTCAAAGTTATCGTTACGAACAAATCAAGTGGTAGGAAGAATATCAATAGAAATTTATGGTTCCAACATCAATTGAATCAACTCTGCGACGCCACTTTCCGAGTTAAAAGCTTGCTCCAGCCTACGACACCGCTACTAGCACGGGCAAGAAGTTTCCGAACCCGCTCCTTGCGTGCATTATTTGAATCAGATTTCGGTCTCTGCTCAGGCGTAATATCCATAAAAGATTTAGGCATTTTGTCATTATTCGAGGCCGATGAAATGTTCACTCGAGTGGATTGTCGCATGAACGGAGCCTCTAGAGTATTTTTTTCTGTGCAAGATGCCTGATCAAGAAAATTAACAGACAAAGGTACAGACATATGCCGAGAACTCGGCACGTGGGCTGAAGGGTCCAGGACACCTCTACCAAAGGACCAAAAGCGTCGGTGATCACTCGTCCTGAGTCCAGGTCGATTTAGCATGCTAGTGGATTCAGAAACCCCCGTAAACTTGAGGGATTTCATCTTGGGGATAGGTTTGTGTCCAGTAATAGGATAATCGGATTTGTTTGTATCATATCTCATACTTGCAACTTTGCGTATGATTCGTGGTAGTCGCTTAGGGTGTTTTTCAGCTAGTGCTTGGTGTATGGAACCACAATCGTCGAGGAGCGGTAAATCGATGGGTTTGAATACGGCATTGAATGGAGGGAGTTGTGGCGTATTCCTGTGAGAAGTTGACCACCGCAGTAATTCTGAGGTGGTTTGGCTTTGTCGAGTTGTACTCTCCGAAGGATCCAAGACTATTGACAGGTCTTCCAAGGCGGGATAGTTGTCTAGGCTGTCAGGTTTGATCGTATTCATGTCGATGTTAACTAGAACCTCGCCAACTAGTTCGAGATCTAGTTCTTTATGAGTATCATCCCTTCCATAATAATAAGTCGCCCATGTAGGATGCTTCAGTCCAGAAGATGGCGATTTCTGCAGCTCATTTTGAACGTCTTCTGCAATGACGACAGATTGATGGGATTTACATTCGTCCAGTCTATCAGCCCATCGTCTTCTAAGAAAATTCTTTACCGCGCAAGTTTCTTCCTCAGTAAACCAGGGAGAACTTTTCATATGACGCAACGCCGGGCTAATAGAAGGAGGTTGGGGAAAATCCAAGGCAAATTGTTCCTCCAATGACGAAACCTCGGAATCGCTACATCCTTGCATTGCCACGGGTGTGGAATCCGCACTGGTGAGGCTAGATGTTTCCTCTGCAACAGCTTGGCCACGCTTGAAACCAAAGTCTGTGCAATATCTGCGAGATTTCCGGGGATCGACAGCAGGCTTCCTTAGTTCTGATGTACTGCGCGAGTAGGCTTGAGCATTAAGCGGTTGACATGACGAAATACTCTGCGCGAGTGAAACGTCGCCCTCCTGTAAAATTAAAGATTCTGGTTGTAGTCTGGTTGAGGATGTCCTGAAACTAGTAGATACAGTATAATGTTGATCCTCTGTCGGCCCACGAGAAGTGACAGGGATATCAGAGTAATTCAAACTTCCACAGGAGTTTAAAATACTTTTAGTTTACAACAGCAAGAATAGTGGGCACACCTTTGTATGGGAAATGGATTAGGGGAAATGGATAGCGGTGTGAAATTTTGGGTTGCTGTAGTTAGGCCACATAGAGTTTCTCGTCTGTTCGCAGAGGGAAAGATTCGCCCAAGGCGTCGCTCAGATCGAAGAGTATCAACGTCATAGGCAGTACACCTCAGGTCACCAAGTGAATGGGTTTGCAACTTTGATAAAGGGCGGGAAGCTAAATTCATCATCAGAGCCAAGGGACAAGCCAAATAGAACGCCTTTTGGAATCTTGGTGGTGTGAGGAACTGTGCAACGGATTCGAAAAGTGAGAAATAAAGACAGATCGAAATGTTTTATTGTTATACCAATGCTAGCACGATCAGATAAAACCAACCAAAAACAGTAATAACAGTTTATAAAGCTAATTTTGTTGAACAAGGCAGCGTCGCGCTAGCTTGATGGATGTTCCATGATAACATTCAGGCTCAACAGAAAGACGTTCTTATCATTGAAAAAGTACAAACACGTAAAAAGGTGACAACCGCAGTAGCAACGAAAAAGTAACTAATATGTCTTCTTGCCTGCCGTAAGTTGTAGATGGGCACTATGCTCATCATATGGCAACTTCGATACCGGGATTTCACGCCATAGGTCAGGCGTGAGGAAGGAGTATGTTTTGGTGATCTATATGTAATGATAAGAAAGATATAAGACAGAGAGACAGTGGGTCACTTACAGCAGCAAAAGTAGCTTTTAAAAAGTTACCCATGGTGGCAGTCGAACCCTTGGATTGGGTATAGACATCTTCAACACCGGCCAATTGCATGAGTCGTTTTGAAGCGGGGGCTGCGACAATACCCGTTCCACGGGGAGCAGGAATCAAACGACACATGACAGAACCAACCTTGCCACTGACTTTCGAAGGTACGGTATGCGGCTCTCCAAGAGCAGCACCCCAATAACCTCTTCGCACAGGGATGACAGAGAGTTTCGCAAGAATGATGGCACCACGAATAGCAGTTGCGACTTCTTTGGCACACTTGACACCGAGTCCAACGTGACCCTCGGAGTCTCCAATAGCAACAAATGCCTTGAAGCGAGTGCGTTGACCAGCGCGAGTCTGCTTCTGTACGGGCATAATCTTCATTACTTCATCCTTGAGCTTGGGCAAGAAGAAGTCGATGATCTGGTACTCCTTGACGGGAAGTGAGAAAAGATAGATTTCCTCCATTGACTTAATTTTTCCATCCTTCACAAGACGGCCGAGCTTGGTAACGGGAACCCTATAAGAAATGTAGCGATATAGATCATACACAATGAAATAGAGAACTAACCATTCTTTATCATCGTCCTTGCGGCCTCCACGACGTGGACCGCGACGACCCCTGCCTCTGTCACCTCGACCACGACCGAAACCTCCTCGTCCTCTTGGTGCAGCGTCAGCCATGATTTTTTTTTGCTACAAAAAATTAGAATTAGAGACACATCCAGAAACGAGTTGCGCCATCCAACAAGTTGCTGGACGATTGCGACCAGAGAAGCGATTGGGGCTGAACTCTGGCGAAAAGGAGAGGTTGGGAAGCGATGAATCGAAACTCACAGTGTCGAGATCGCTGTCTTGGACGGCGTTGGGCTTGCCTCTGCTTGAAATTTGGCGATGGGTAGATGGATTAGGTTGAGTAATGTCACGTGTTATCGGAGTTTACCTGGAGCTTGATTTGTCAGCGGGAACACATGTCTGAGAGGGGTCAGCACTGCTGTTGTCCCCCTTGCTTTCACACCCAATCCAGTCCGCCGTTGCATATCAGAGTACGCTTCTGACTCCGTTTCCTGTTCGGCACATCTGAGTTTTGTTAATAGAACAGTACCTAACGCACCCAAAACAGGCTATCAAGTTGGCAGATTATGTCGATAACCACAATGTCGAATATTTCAAATCAGAAATCTAGTCTTTGCCCCGCGTATGTTTTTTTTTCTTTCAAAAAATAATAATAGTATTCCTCATCTTTTTTATGTTCAGCAACGGTCGTCAAACCGTTGGGGATGGGGCTTGCAACTTTGACAACAAGCCTAGTGTGCTTGCGGTTTGCCATCTTCAAGGCACAAACGACATGTACTACTATTCTACCACCTTCTCGGGAGGGCCTGGGGTATGCAACGGCAACCTTTTTCTTGTTATTAAAGTCTAACCTTTTGTTTAGTGGTGCTTTTGACGCCCCCAAAGCAAAATGCCCTCCCGACCGGGGGTCGTCGGACTGTGTGACAGGCAGACCGGCGCCTATTCTATCTGCTTATTTTGACTCTCCCTCATCTTCCCCAAATGCTTCATATTTCTCCAAATCTATAGTGTACCCTCGCTCCGACTCTCCAATCACCACCATCGACTATTCTCATTTCACCCAGACAGCTTCCAGCCCCAGGGCAATTCCCATTAGACACCACTCAGATCTTGTGACCCCTCCCTTGACGCCTGATGGTAGTGATTACAGCACAGGAAGTGAGGGGTCAATTGTCAAAACACAACACAAGAGCGATACCCTTGATTTCCTCTTGACACTCTTTCCCCTTGAGGGACTGACTGCTCTTCCCCATGCTAAGAGTGTTTCCATATCTGCTCCAAACATGGGTGCATCATTCGAAGGCGTAGTTCTGCACTTGCCGGGTAAACCCCGAACACTCTATGTCGATGGCAAGAGTGCGGCATCTGTGAGCCTACGCGAGAGGTGAGTAATCAACTTGTTATTTAGGTCTCCATCCTAATCGAAGACTCTAGTGTGGTAGCACTTCTTGATCTTGCAGATGAAAGCCTTGAATGTAGCGCTCTCATAATAGTGCTGGAACGTTCATCGCCAAGCTTAGGGGATTTACTTCATTCACTTATGTATGTGGGTGGTACTGTTGTCACAAAGCCCCCGTTCAAGGTGGACCCGGGGTTTATTCTTGTTGGAATTGAAATATGAGATAGCGACATATTGCATGTTCTCGCCGGAAATTTATGCATGAAGAACCAAACTCTATTTATCCTCACTCATGTTGTAGCAGATTCTAAAATACAGATGTTGGATATTTTGTCTTGACAGAACTTTCACATCACAATGCAACTATCATCATTTCTTTCCAAACGGCGTGAAATCTCCTCTGGTCCAACACCTCGCCCGGTGATAACTGAATTAATCTGTACTTGAAGCACGCCGGCGTTGTCTGGATCAATTTCTGCATTAAGCTGATGTCTAAGAGAACTAATAAACCTTCTATCGTTTGAATAAATTCGTAATAGTACCCACTTGCGCATCAGGTCTTCAATGGCAGGTTTGAGTTTTGCAGCGCCACGAGAGTGGAGCCCTTTTCCTGAAATTTGTGAAAAGAGAATTCAATGTTGGTGTCACCTCTACGAATAAGTTTACCAACCAACGATGAGATTTAATTGTGTGTCTCCTCTGGCTTTCGCTTCTTGAATGGCTCGATCGGTCCTTGAGATAGCTTCTTTCACGTAGAGGCCATGTAAGTCAATTTCTCCGGGTTTACTATCCTGCAATAAGTAATAAGGTTGAAGTATTTACAAAGATCATGATCAACGACGTACTTTATTATTTTCTTGGTGAAGTCAAAAAACATTATGGGTGATTGGGTAACAATGTCAATGTCAGAGAAACAACGAACCAGTAAAGATCCAGTCGCTTGCTTCCTGGTTGAGCTGTTCCATTTTCCGTTGATGGGTCTTTCCCTGATTCGACAACTCCTTCGCTAATCCACCGTCCTTTTGCGCATAGGCCTGATGACTTTTCTCATAACATTCTGCCATGCGATCGCCCTCTTCGTTTGCCCGCGCCCTTAAAGATGTATAATACTCATTGCTCTGGTTAAGCTGGTTGAGGTTCTAATGTTATAATAAGCAACAAACAGAAAGCTCTAACTATAGGCACAACTAACTTGGTGCTGCGGGCGGTGGGATCCAGCAGGTGGTTTGTGCTGTGGTTGCTGTTGCTGCTGCTGAGGTTGTTGCCACTGAGTCTGTTGGTGGTTTTGTTGAGGCTTGTCGTCGGGTTGACCACAAAAGAGGTTGAAAATTGATTTGAGGAAATCTAAGAACATTGCTGGACAAACGTAAGTAGCAATGCGTTATGCACGACCCACTAGAACCAATGGCCACGATCAAGCTTATCTCTCATTTGCATAAATAATTGGTATAGCAATTGTTGAATCTTTAAGCTAAAGTTTAGTAATACATATACATTGAAATTGAAACACTGCAAGTAAAAAAAAACCTGCACCGAGCGCGGTCACTGCTTCACCGAAAGTCTGGAGATTGCCGAGATGCTTGACAACAGCGCCTTTCCTTTACTCAGTCACCTTTCCCCTACTCTTTCTTGTCTTCGCTCCCAATGCTTTCTTTACCATTCTTTACCATTCTTCTTCTTTCTTTATATCAGACTGCACATGCTGGTAGTGTAGGCAAAAACGGAACTTGCTCTCAAGCACACAACCGACTTCAAGCTGGAACATATCAATTCTGGAGCGATTGTGATGCAGTGACTTTCTGCAATTCTGACGGTATCTGTGTGCTCAAGACCTGCAGAAAAGACGACTTCCCCTTTGGCTACAAACAAGACTCTAATTCTATCCCACCTAAATGCGAGAAGGGCGAGTTCTGTCCGGACGAAGGGAGCGGATGCCAGCCCGTTCTTGCTGTTGGCAGTGCCTGCCAACTCAACCGCGATGGTTTGTACTCAACTCGAGTTCCCATTTGTATATTCTGAAAAAAAAAAAAAATGTTTAGATCAGTGCGAAGGACCACCCAACTTCGCGGAGCTTGCAGACACGTCTGGACGAGGTTTGAACTTTAATGGCTCGGTATGCCTTAACAATCAATGCATGTAAGACGGGCTTACTTCATTACAAACCAATTCTTCATTTGCCTCCTCAGGTGGGCCAATGCAACTCTAGGTTCAACCTGCTTTGTTGAGAATACAGCCTATACCGCTTATGGTGTGAGCGGGGAGTTCCCCGATATTGTCTCTCGGTATGTACAGTAGTTATTTTTTGTTTACTTTTACTGATTTCGATTCAGTGGCAATTGTAAGCTTGGCTTATATTGTGACTCTGTCACAAAGGTTTGTATGCAGAATAGGCTTTTGGGTGCTACTTGTGATGCCGACAAGGAGTCAGTCGCTTATGCTTCTATTCAAGGGTGTTTTTTTTAATAATCTTCGTAGATGTGATTCATTGAATTGCTTAAGCTCAGGGGTTTGTGGTATTTCAGCGGCCACTCCTCGCCACTTCGGTATATATGTTTATATCTTAGTAGCGCTTGGAATTTTTGGCGGTAAGTGGATTGGCTAATATTTTTAAGGACACAGATTCATATATAACACTACAGGGATGGCAGGTACACTTAGTGGCTTATACATTACACATCGCAAACAGCGTGATCTAGAACGAGAGAGACGTATCCAATATTGGCGAGAACAAGTATTTCCTTTCCACGTCTTATCATTTCATACACTCATGTGTTTTCAGAATGCATTCCACCAAAACCTATTGCAGATGCGTGAATCGGCGCGGGCTTCAATAATGGCTTTACCTGGAGGCAGCATGAGAAGCACTATGTACAGTCAGAACAGTCAGAACGGTAGTACAGAGGAGACCCAGCAGCCAATCGTCCAAAATGCTGCTTTGAAAGCCTCGGGACTTCGACATTACCTTTCGGATGATGGAAGTTCTGATTATGACGATCGTTTCATGATGCGACCAGCAAAGACTTTGCCTGATGGACGCTTTTAAATAGAATTGGACTATCTCCCCTGCCCCTCCCCTTTTTTCCTGCTACAATATTGAAATCCTCCCTAAGCTATATAACTCTATCAAACTATCAAATTGATTTAAGATTTATCATAAATAATCCAATATTGTTTCGCTTTCTAAATCGGGAAATATGCGCTCACCGCTTTTTAAGGTTGGCCCCGTTTTTGGAAGCCACTGCGCCAAAGCCTGCTTGCTGTCGCTCCACTCAAATTCATGACTTCCGCCGTTCCTCAAGACCAATCTTCCGAGCAAGCATGGGCACAAGAGGAGGACGGCGAAGATGTGGATGACTACATACACGTCAGGGACAAAGGCAAGCAGCGGCAAATGAATGACGAGGTCGGGGATGCCCAGAGTGAGGCAAGTCCGGACCCGTCCGCCAACCCATATCCTCCGATGAATGACGACGAAATTGAAACTCGTCGCGTAGAAGAAGTTTGTTACCCCCTTCAATAATTTTTATCAGGCTGATATGTTTTCAGAACCTTCGCCGTTGGGAGGTTGCTGAAAGAAAAAGACGGAAGGCAGCAAGGGAATCATCGCAAACTGTACCGGCAACGTCTTCTTTACTAGACGACATTGCCCGACGTGCCAATCAAATTTGGCCAAACAGGCAGAATAGACATAGTGGACTAGGGGCTCATACAGCCTTGCAATCTCAAGAAAACATCGATTCTGTTCCTCTAGATAACATTCACGACCCCACATCTTCTTCTTCGCCTTCGCCTTCGCCTTCTCCTTCTCCATCGCGTACTAGCTCGCAGGACACCTTGAGAGAAAATCCATTCACCAATCCTCCTGAAGTAATGTCTCCTTTTACCGACCCCCCTAATCCAGAGCCTCCAACGCCATTACCATCGGCAACTCGTTCATCTCCTTCCTCTAAATACCTTGATCTACCTCCTATTTCTCGCCGCCGACCTCCAGTACCAAAGCCTTTAGATTTACCCAAACCTCGAACCCCGCCACCCGTTGCCTCGCTTCCCTATGCTAATACATCTTCGGCAGTCGCTGAAGCACATTTGGAAGTCTCAGACGAAAGGGAGACTAGATGGTGGCATGATTGGCTGTGCGGTTGTGGCGAAGGCCCTGATCGAGGAGGCGAACATCAAGTAGCTATCACTTTTGCCTTCTTGACGTTGTAAAAAAAAAATTGACTCGTTTTGTAGGCAGGTCGTACCAATCCTTTCGAGTAGGCCCTTTCAAGTTACCCCAGTCTTATGGCCAATGTTGGTCGATAAAATATTATAATCATGGACATACCAGTTGCTTTTTAATCACAACATGTAAAATTGAAAAGGTCTGCTACACCATATTTGAAACTTATTTAAGAGATTCTCCTCATTCTCTCACTCCCCTCTCCGTATGTCCTGTCAAGGACATTGGGCCAGTGTTATTGGGCTCCGGGAAAATGAACAGACTTCGACTGCAACTTGCCCCTCAGTCCATTGCTATTGACTGTTTCGATTTCAGTTACAGGGCTATCGGGAGGGGCCCATTGACTAATAGGCCTGGTTGTGTCCGCAATATTGCTTAACCCGCTTTCCTCGTTGACCTTCTTGCTATCGGCAGTTGGGGAGGCACTTAAAGTGTCATTATTATCTGGAGGGGAAGGCAATGCCGGTACGCGACTGATAGTGTTGACCCAATCCGGCTCCGTACGCGATCGCGTAGTCAAAGTTGTCGAAATTGACATAGTCCTAGAAACAGTCCTTCCGAAGGAGAAAAATGGGATAGACAGCCCATCTTACGGGAGAGTTAAATGATGTTTGTTGTTAACTGCGTATGACTTACGAATGACAATTGACGCCAGAACGACAAAAGAGACGATTGGTTGCAATGAACTGGCAAGAATATCTTCTTGACTTTCGGGAGGCACGTGTGGCGCTTGCAGCTTGCTTGCGGCTAATGTTGAAATAAATATCGCGCCAACGCCCATCTGACGAATGGTACATGAATTTAAAGTAGAAGGGTGCCATAGTTAGATACTGACCGGTCCTATAAATTGCAAACTGTTGAAGTGTGGTTAATGTGCAGTCAT
Source organism: Cystoderma amianthinum (assembly GCA_036936965.1). Lineage (NCBI taxonomy): Eukaryota > Fungi > Basidiomycota > Agaricomycetes > Agaricales > Squamanitaceae > Cystoderma > Cystoderma amianthinum. The sequence continues at coordinate 35,650 of JASFDA010000097.1, forward strand.
TGAAAAAATTACCGAAATGTCCCGAAAATAGAGCTTCTTTCCAAGTGGTAATTTCTGGAATCCATCTGTACAAAGCCAGGATTGCAGG